>BSBK01005716.1:0-102500 GCA_027943335.1 Chamaecyparis obtusa
TATATTGTTCTGTTCCATTACCAGGCTGTTGTTCATGTGGTTTAATAGATAGATTTCTATTTGCATGATGGTTTCTGGTTGTTTCAGTAAGCATGTGTTTGTGAGGAATTTCAGAGGATGAACACATATGAGATGGCTGAATTGGGAGAACCAATTCAGTGAACAAGTGATAACCTTTAAAATTAATTGGGTTGGGTTTTAAATTTAAAAAGATAATTGGCCTCCCCTATGTCTATGATTTGCGTGATCTAGAATGGAGTATGGGGCAACAGTACTGTTACGTTATTAAACGGATTAACAGATTGCTGTGTGCACTGTTAAGTTTATTAACGGGAGTACAGTTTACCTTGCACTGTGAGATTTGTCATGAGCACAACCATGGGTGCAGAATCAATGATTCTTCAGTGTTTAAATATCTCATTATATGTGCATCATCTTTCTGAAATTCTGACTGCGAGTTATCTCTCTTTAGCATGCTTTTATATCTGCTTTATCATGTGATTGTTGCAATGAGATAATGATGTTTTGGTTCAAATGAGTTATATGGTAGATGAAATATGTTTATTATGATGCTAATGATTGCAGGTATACCATGAAGGTTCTATGACTTATGTATTTATGCTGAGCCCTATTTGCTTGTGTGTTGTGTTTTTATTGGTTTTAACAGGAATCTAGATGGATAAGACTATGAGTGTGGGTCAATGGTTGTCAGCTGTTAAGATTTATGGAAAACAGATTGTGGCAATATTGTTGGTCATAAGGGCAGTGTATAGATCTTATAGGAGGGCTTAAGCAGAATTCCTGCATGTTTATGTATATCATTTCAAATAAGAATTACTGATGTAACTCTTTGTAATCTGAATTTTGTATAAACTGCTATGTATGTCAGTTAGTAAACTTTTATATTCATTTTTTGTGGAAGATAAATAAATTTTTTTTGTTATCTCCTTTTGGTGTATGTTTTGGATGATTTTATTTTGGTTTCGTCACCTAGTTTATTGGGTGGTGTTACAGTAACAAAGATGCACAATGTATACTCATAAGTTAGAATATTATTCATTAATAGTCAATGTAGTAGATACCAAGCTCACTTTATTTACAACAGATCAAACTAATAATCACCTTTAGTGATCACTTATAGAACTCAATGACCCCAAATCCATTAACAAAACAAATGGCTTGATACCTCCAGAAAATCCTGATGGTTTTGGAAGGTCACTGAATTCTTCTATTGTCCTCTCCCTTTCCCCTGGAGTGTATGCTAACATGCAAAGATCTTCATGAAATGCTTGTCTAGTAGAGAGAGAGAGAGGTGTCAACAACTGATGACAGGACGTAGTCCACTACAATAACCTTTCCTTTCTCTGGTAGTGCATTATGACAATTTTTAGTAGTCCACCTCCCACATCTAGAAGCTCCTCCAGATCGTTGAAGCCCTGATAAGAATCCGGAATCCTCTCCATTACCAAGGCAGAACGTTCAGCCATAGTGATGTTAAGTAGACTATTGACTCTCTCATCCTTAGCAGCCTTCTCATATCCATTTACCCCATGAGCTTTGACGAATGGCTGGCTTCCTTCAAGAACGGCATCCTTAAGATAAAACATAGTGTCTATGCCGGATTTATCCTTCTTCAGGCGGGCCAGTAGTGCCAAGGACAGGCCATGCTTGTTAGGCAAAAGGTATTTGCAGAAAGGAGTCAGACCATAAAGCCTCTCAGGCTTTCCATTCTCGCCTGTGGTTACAGAGCAGCTGAGGATTGAATGACTCGCTAGGACTCTCAGAATCCTATCTAGAGTAATTGCTGCATCTGGGTTTGTAACATTTGGAATTTGGGCCACAATCTGGGCAGGGGAGATTTCAAAGCCATGACCTGCAGATGATATGATTTGTAGCACATCAAGGTCTAGTGCAGCTTTCAAGGCCATTGGAAGACAGGACAAGTTGCAAACTTCCTCCCCCAATATCCATTCCTCCTCGCTAATAATTGTTGCATCACTAGAAGACATTTCCGCAATTCTACTTTAGAATTTGATGCACACCGAGAGTAGTTTAGGAATTGATGCACAATGAGAGAGTCCGTTATATGATATATGTAGGAAGATGGCTGCAATATAAAATTCATATAGCGAATATAAATTTGTAGATCCAAAAATCATGGCACATGGCAAAGGTCCAGTTGCAATTAATGAGGCACTTTTGGAAGTTGCTGAACTAATCCAACCCTCCTAACAAAAGTCGTCAACGAATTCCATTGAAAAAAGCGCCAGTCAAATTATAGGCAGGGTAATAATAATAATTTCGGTTCTCATCCAAAGAAATTAACCATAGTCTCAATGACTTGGGTGGGTAGGTTCTTTCTTCACGTTAACACACCAAAACTAATTAATGCTTTATTTTTAAAATAATTTATTTGAATTTTTAAATAACTACTAAGTAAATATTTAAAAAAAAACATTATAGATGGTGAGTGCATGTGGTATAACTACCAGTAATATAGTCTAATGGGCACTTATTATTCAAAAGAAATATATAACATATTTATTAATTAAAATGTGGCACATGATTTACAATTATAGGATAGTTAGATATTTTTTGGATGGAAGATAATGAGAGATATTGTTTGCAAAATGTTAGTAGAGATGAAAGATTTGAGATGAGTTCTTCACAATATCAAGAGCATTATAATTTAGGGGTGGCAACAATTAACATTTTGAAGAATAAAAGTAAACTTCCTCTTCTTTTAAGAGGTCTCTTTAGGTCCTATGAAATATGAAAGCTTTTGGATTAGGGTGTGGAGTCCACTATTATAGTCAATTTATTTTTAGTGAACTTGATACTTGAAATGTATGTATTTTGTAAAATAAATTTAAAAATAATTAAATGTGTAAGAAGAGTCAAATGACAATTACAAAACACATTAGCATGAAAATAGATCTAACATACATAGATGAATCATTGCTAAAACCTACACCATTGCAACTTATCCATAGTGAATACGAAAGAAAAATATTGTTAATAATGATATTCTAAAACCTCACATAAATTAATATATGCAAACCCATTTTGTGACCAACTTTAATAAATGATGAATAAACAATTTAAAATCAAATTAACAACATTTAAGATAAGGGAACTAGATATCAACCACAACACATATCATACATGTTCCAAAAATTAAAGTACCCTAAAACATTCTAACTTGGGGGTGCATGTACCAACTTTTATAATTTTTTACCATTCCTTGAGAGATACGACGAGCCTAAGTCTGCAGATTATCCGCTCCATGATTTCTTATATAATTTAAACTAAGGCTCGTAAGTAACGCTTTGTAATGAGATATATGATATCTATAGAAACACCCCCACGATATAGAAGCTTAGTACAGGAAAATGTGCATGCAGTTCACGAACTATAAAGTCAAACATGTGCATGGATAGGTACTTGGACGAAGCTTCCGTTTCTCTGCATGATATAATTTATTGAGCCCATCACTGAACTTGGAGTCAACTCCCTCATAACTCCTTAGATTATCAAAACCAACACATGTGGACATGTCTACACCCGGAAGTAGTAAACAGACAACCTCTTTAAGCATATGCCTTTCTTTATTTTGTGTCGTCTCCTGCATCTCCTTCTTGACATTAGGTTAAACATGCTTGATAGCTTCATGTGTTTTCTCTAGGAGAGTAGCATCTGTATTCTCAAGCAATTTTATCACCTTGATTTTATGAACAAATAGTTTGAATTCAAACTCATTATAATACATGATTCTCTCTAATCTATTTTACTAACATATTTAGTTAAGTAATCAACAATTTCAATTATGTCATCTTTTTGAGCATCGAGAGGTTGACATGGCTGTAACTATACCCACTACAAAAAATCTTCTTCTCCATGAGGCTCTCCACTCTGTCTAACTTCTTTGTACATAAAATGTCGACTTATTGGTCTTCGTATTCCAATTAATGAGGCACTTGGGGAGGGCAGAAGAACAATGGGTTGATCAGTTATCAAAATATTTTTATTTTGAGTAAACAACTCCATTCTTCGAACTTTATCATCTTCATTAGGGAATGTAACTTGATATGAAGAATCAACATTCCTCTTTTCATTCTCAATCCTTGAGAATTTGAAGTAGACAAATACCCTTCATTTCCCCTCTTCATAAGAATTTCAATTTCTCATCAATTCCTCTTTGAGCAATAATCATCTAAATATGTTCCTAAGTCTACATATCTCCTTGAATATTTCAAAAACCCTTTGGATCAAAATTACATGCCTCTAATCCCAACAACTTCTTGTATGCCTTCGTAAGTTTAATTTCTTGTTCAAATCCTTGCACTGAAAAAATTTGAAAATCTTTAGTGTTGAGAAATGTTGGACAAAATGAGCCTTTGTTGTGCATCCTAAATGGATGAGGGAACTCAAACATCTTCCATATGATATCTGAAAATGTCAACTTATCAGACATTGCCAAAGATAATACACGTGGCTTATCACTAAATCGATATAGTCTATTATAGGCGTATTTCTTTATCAAGTACGACTAAACTAAATTGTGGTTAATTTTGGCTTTGATTTCATACTTCTTCCCCTTAGGCCTTAAGGAATTCATTATTTTTCTGATAATCCAGAAGGATTAGAAACACAAATTCCATAAAATGTTTTAGAAAAATGTTCTTTGAAATATAAATAGTCGACATGCTTATATCAATAGTCTCAGAAAGAGGTCCATAGCCATAGTAGCTTCTTATAACCTTTTCCATCAAATATCTTTTTTACAGATCATCACTCCAAGAATCAGGTTTATCTCCCTCAAAAAATAACATATACATAAGAAGAGAACACCATCCAAAGGTAACCACTAAATTATTCCTTATGATACTCACTAGGACATTATGAATCTATTGTGCAAAAAATTAGGGGTAATGAAAAGTCTTATTATCGACAATGATTTATGTTAGAAATTAAACTTTGCTTGGTGTAAATATGTATTTAAAAGATAAAATCAAGGTATCCTATATTGTATTTATCCTCTAGTCCAAGTAGGAGGACATGTCATTTTTGTAATTCCTTTAATTAGGAAAATAGATATTCCTCCTTAAGAGGAATCTCACATTTGTCTCACACACAACATGAATGTGGCATTCATCTAAAATAAGAGTTACATGCAAACTCCTCCACTCATCTCTACTTAAAGAGATGTTTCTCACACACTCATTTAATTATTCTTCTCTCTTCTCTCATTCGTTCTCTCCATATTGTAATGAGCTTTGAGCTCCATTTCTTTTTTCTTCCTTAGACTTTGAGCCTCATTCATAATTCACAACGGGTTTTTCTTTGTTTTTCTCCTTTCAAAAATTTTTGAGTTCTTGTTGCTCTTGGAGCACTTTGTTGATCTTGTGGCTTGATTCTTTGAAGCATTTCCCCTCTCTCTCTCTCTCTCTCTCTCTCTCTCTCTCTCTCTCTCTCTCTCGATGATCTTGGTAAAATCCTTTCATGCACTCACACTAGGGTTCTTTCATTTTTGTTCTATTATTTTTATTATTTCTAACATGGTATCAGAGCTGGTTTAACCCTTGTTTGTTGAGTGTTGCATGTAGGAAAATTTGAAGAATATTTCAATTGTGAAGGAGAAAGTTTTTTTTGTATTCAAACCATTATTTTGCAGATTTTACTTCATTATTATTTTTGCAAATCTAACATCTTAGTTCTGGATGGCTTGTAGCCAGATCTAAGTCCATTTATTCTCTTTTCAAGTTTTATTAAATCTGTTTCTAACGTTCCTTGCAAGATTCAAATATCTTCATATTCAGTTTTCTAATCCTTGTGCATGCAAACAATTCTATTTTCTTTGCAAGTGTATCCCCATATTATATTTTTGTTGATCTAATCTCTTTTCTTTGCAGGCATATTCTCTATGATTCTTTGGTTTCTATTTTCTTTTCTTTTTTTATGTCCATCTGCTATTTATTATTTCATTTATCTAGCTGCAGCTCTCTTTTTTTAAAAAACGTCTATACTCTTACACAGTCATTTTGCATTCATTTTTATGGATAGATAAGAGTGAATCTAGAAAATCCATGATCTGGGTTTTGTGCAGAATACTTCAATTTAGTCATCAATTGAGCAATTTTTCAAATTTTGCCCACATTTGAGAAAAATACAAGATTCTTTATAGACATTTTTTACAAATTCATCTTAGTGTTACATTTTTCCAGCTTGTTCAAACAACATATCATTTTTTCCTTCAGTAGATCATTCATTTTTTTTTATCATTATAATAGCAAAATGTTTGATCATTTATCCAACATTAATCAAATCATTTTTTTAAAACAACATATGCAATAAAACATTTACTGATCAACAATTTTAGCAATTGATCAAATTTTCTCCACCTTTTTTGGTTTCTAAACATTTTCTTCTTTAAATAAATATTTTTTAAAGACTTCATTCAAATTTGTCATATTCTGGCAATTATTTTGACTGTATTATCTAGCTAATAATAGCATTTTGTCATCTACATTTTCTGAAATCTATTTTTATTTAATCTTATTTTTATCTTGGCAGAGGTTATTATTAGATTCTTATTGCTTCAATCAAAATCAGTTCTAACCCTTTCTTTGAAGGCATCTTTATCATGATAGCTTGTTTAAAATAGTTCTGAGAATCTTTGTTTGTCTACATATCTGTATTTATCCTTATTTAGTTCTAAGTTTGAACTTTTTCTTTCAATCTTTGACAAATTTCAATCTTTGTCTCATTTAAATATTTAATCTTATTGTCATATTTAAGTTCTTATTATTATATTGTTAATTCATTAATAAGTTTAATTAATAAATTGATAAGTTTATTAATTAATTATTAATAGGTTTTATTAATAAATTATTAAGTTTTATTTAAATTTTTGTGTTTCAATAATTTAAAAATTTACATGTAATAGTTTAACTTTTTATCCTCACACTTTATTTTCTCTAATCAAATCTTTGTTCCTCGCTCTAATTTCTCTAGCTAATTTTGTTTCTTCATTATTGTTCATTTAAATTCAACATTTAATAACATTTTAATCCTTTTTAATTGTCTTAACAAAAAGTTCATTGTTAAATTTCTCTATTTAGATCCTTGTTAACTTTAATTTAATTTTTTTAAAGGTATTTTATCAATTTTAATCATTTCATCTAAAGGGGAATTAATTTTTTTAAGATGTCTACCCTCATTCCTGAAATCAAACTAACAAGTTCTAACTATCATCAATGGAAAACTCATGTTTCATTTCTATTCTATTTTAAACATTTGCTTGAAGTTGCCACAGATGCGACTACTGAAGCAGCCGCCTCTGCTGCTCAAACTGCCAAAGATGCCTAGCAAGTTAAGAATGATGAAGCACTTAGTCTAATTAGACTCTCCATTAGTCTCGATCTTTATGTCTTGATTGGACATTGCACCA
This sequence comes from Chamaecyparis obtusa, assembly GCA_027943335.1. Taxonomy (NCBI): domain Eukaryota; kingdom Viridiplantae; phylum Streptophyta; class Pinopsida; order Cupressales; family Cupressaceae; genus Chamaecyparis; species Chamaecyparis obtusa. The sequence goes on from BSBK01005716.1 coordinate 7,451, forward strand.
AAGCTCACGTAGCATGGGACATCTTGAAGCAAACCTACGACAACTCTTCTGAATCACGTAAGATTTAGCTCCAAGATAACTTGGAAGACTTAAGGTATACTGATTTTAAAAATATGGATGAATTCTTACTCAGGTTTAATGCAATTAGGACTTAGTTATATGGTTTAAATGTTACTCTTATAGATATTAGATTAATTAATATAATTCTTAAGAAATGTCTCCCTAAAGAGTTTCAGCAATTTATCACTAACATCCACTCTCAGTTTGCGATTTCTAGTTTAGCTCCTCTTTTAACTTATCCTATTTTTCAAAATTTGTTACATCAAGAGGAGGCTAAATTATTGCAATTTGGTACTATAAAATCTGTTGAACATGCTTTTGTATCTAAAACTCAAAATCTAAATAATAACTCGTATACTAATCATCATAACAATAATTATTCAAATAACAACAATAATTATCGTAACAATAATCATCATAATAATGGTTATTCAAATAATCATAATAATGGTTATCATAACAATTATAATAGACCTCATTGTAATTATTGTGGGAAAGTTGGTCATGTAATCAATAATTGTTTTAAGAAACTTAAACATGAAAAGTCATCTCCTCCTAATAATGAAACCTATCATAATAATAACACTCGCCGTGCTTTTACTATTCATTATGGGAAGTCTACTTCTCATTTTGATATGATAGTACTATTTGGGATTCAAATATCATGATGATGGATATTCTTGGAATAATCCTCTTGATTACTATCTTCCTACTCAAAGTGATTATATGCTCTCTCCTTATGATGCAATGGAATTTGATGATCCTTGCTCTCATGTTGATGATATATTTGACCAAGAAGAGGAAATTATATCTAACTTTCTTAATGTTACTTTGCAAGATATGTTTATTACTCAAGATGAAATTCATGATGATAGTAGTAATCCTATGATTATTGTGGAGGTTAATGATAATGATGCTTATATTAACTCTCCTCTCGATGTTTCATATTATGATGAACATGTTACTGATTTATTTTATGCAACTGAAGATTGCATTTTTTATTCTATGACTCATGATTCACATTTTTTTTTTTATGCAACTGAAGATTGTATTTCTGATTACTTGCCTCATGATTCACAATATGATTTTTCTTTCGAAAGTGTTATTGATTCAGCACTAGGCGATCCCAATGATGGGCGCTCTACTAGTGGTTTTTGCCTTATTGCAAGGTCAAGTATTGATCCATCTCCATTTTCTACTGGAAATAAATATTCAGAATGCATAAATGCATCTCAAGAATATCAATGGTCACTTAAAGATTTGGCTCCCCTCAACAAGCACATACACCATTTTTTTCTCAAAGTACTATTCAGTTTGCCAAAAGTCCTATGTACCATTCAAGCTCTGAAGCACAATTTGAAGACATGCAAGATGATCAAGCCAAAGACATCCTACTGAAGACTCTTTCAAAAGAAACATCTCAAAATCATTGTAAACATTTGGGTTTGATACTTATTGACATAATCACCCCAAGTAAAGATTAAAGGGGGGTGTTAGAAATTAATCTTTCCTTGGTGTAAATATGTATTTAAAGTATAAAACCAAGATATCTTATATTGTATTTGTCCTCTAGTCCAAGTAGGAGGACATGTCATTTTTGTAATTCCTTTAATTAAGAAAATAGATATTCCTCCTTAAGAGGAATCCCACATTTGTCTCACACACAACATGAATGTGGCATTCATCTAAGATGGGAGTTCATGTAAACTCCTCCACTCATCTCTACTTAAAGAGATGTCTCTCACACACTCGTTCAATTATTCTTCTTTTTTCTCTCATTTATTTTCTCCATATTGTAATGAGCTTTGAGCTCCATTTCTCTCTTCTTCCTTAGGCTTTGAGTCTCATTCATAATTCACAAGGGGTTTTTCTTTACTTTTCCCATTTCAAAAATTCTTGAGTTCTTGTTGTTCTTGGAGCACTTTGTTGATCTTGTGGCTTGATTCTTTGAAGCATTTCCTCTCTCTCTCTCTCTCTCTTGGTGATCTTGGTAAAATTCTTTCATGCACTCACACTTGGGTTCTTTCCTTTTTTCTCTATTATTTTTTGTTATTTCTAACAATCTCAATATCACAAGTAAGTAGCATGATTTCTTTAGGATATGTCAATCCCCATCAAAATCTAGCTCCTAATAGTAAGCATAGTAGGCCATTTGGCAATACTTATAAAATAACTCAACACTATATGGGGTAAATCTAAGCTCTACAACTTCTCCAAATATCTAAAAATTCTATCCATATGTAATGGTAGTCATTTGGTTCTATACATCGCCTTTGTACTATGATATTATGATATTAAGATATGAGGACCAATCCTATGGTCAAAGTTTACATAATTGTCCACATCGAACACATCACATGTCTTCGCTCTATTGATGGGTAAAAAAATTATGGTGGTTGATTTAATGCACCTAATCCTAGGATCATAATCTCTTATGACAACCCTAATTATTTTTACATCTACAAAGATATTAGGTACCACTAATTAGGCTAATCCTAATCTCCAAGGTTTAAACTTATTCTCTCAAGTTTTAATTTAATGAAAAAATACTTAAAGTGTAGATGTCTATAGTTTTTGTTGACCATTAGTGCTTCACACTTAGTCATATATCTAGGCAATGATGGTCGGTCATCACTACGACTGAGTCATTTTTTTAAGGCCGAGTTATATATTGTATACTTACCGAGTAGTAGTACTGCCAAGTAAAGTCATGGTCACTATGTGTTTGTGATATGTCAAGTATAGTTTTTTCCAAGTTACATATATCAATGATTACCGAGTGACAGAGAAGTTTAACCGATGCCGAGTATAGTTAATGTCGAGTGCTAGGAATAGCTTTTGCCAAGTTAGCCAGGAATGTCATACAAGTTTGGAATGGCACAATGATCGAGGTAAACCATTTTTGGTGATAGTGGTGTTTTGTATTTTGTTTATTGAGGTAATTACACATCCATTTTAGTATCATTGATCCCTATGTAATACCTAGAACCAATCAAAAAATTGTATAGCTTAGGCGGCAATAGAAATAAATCTGAACCGTAGATCTTGAAACAGTAAAACATTTTTATTATTATATAAGGGCAAGATCTAAATCAAGAGAAGTGTGTGTGAATCAGAGAAAAAAAAAGAGATTCTGAAATTGAATGAGTATGAGAGAATGATCAGAGAGATATATTCAGAATAGTTAAGTATTCAGACAGAGTCCAGTGAGCAAGCTAAGTAGTGAAAGGATAGAATCAAGAAAGATCAAATAAGAGAGATCATCAATATATAGTAAAGAGGAGATCTATAATTTGCATACAAGTGCAAACTAAAAGATCAGGTACTGAGACATTTTGACCAGTGTATCAGGATAAATCTCTTAACCAATTAGTCTCTATAGACTTTATGTAAATCTCTTTACCGAGTGTGTACTTTGTTGTAAGTTTATAAATCCTTTAATGAGGTAGAATGTATAAGTCTTTTAGCTTTTAACAGAGCAGACCTTTCATAGGGTAGATCATGAATTGATCACATTTTGTAAGCCTTAATAGGAAAAACTTATTACTGCAGTAGTGAAGATTTGTGGGTGTCATCCCCACCCCAGTTTTACCTTTCAAAGGTTTCTGGGTTACCAAAATCGTGGTGTCATGAGTGATTTTATGTATGTCACTTAATATGTTTAGTTGCTTACAATGATCAAGTTTTGTTTATATCATGCATAAAGTTTTATCTGATTGAAAAGGGTAAAATAGGTAATATCTGATTCACCACCCCCTCTCAGTATTACTTTCCCACTTATATTTCCAACAATTGGTATCAGAGAAGCAAGGTTTCTCTTAAGGAAGTCTAACCACTTGAGGAAAAAGATCTTAAAATGGAAGCTTATAAACTAGGGAAAATCATAGAGAATCAGAAGATTGAAGTACAATTGGCATTACAGCAATTAGAAGTATCCAAAGAAGAATTGAAGAAATCCTTGAGCAAGAGAAGAGAGATTATAATTCAACAAAATGAGCCACAGTACAAAGAAGAAGACATCTCTGGACTATTTGACAATGGTAACTTTGATGAGAGTGATAAATCTATAAAAGAACTACTGGAGAAAAATACCATACTAAATGATGACATCGAAACTCTAAGGAGAGAACAAGAAATTTAATCTGTCAGACTTTGTGAGTTAGTAGAACAGGAAAAGAAAGTTAAAGATGATAAGGCAATGGCTGAAGAAGACAAAAGACAAATTGCAATCAGGCTAGATGAAAGAACAAGTGACATGCAAAGGTTGACTAATAATCAACTAGACATGGTAAATCAGCTACTGATGGTTAATCAGGAATTGGGCAAGAAAGATATGGAAATCAATCAACTAAGGTCTGAAAATGATCAGTTAAAACATGATTTGAGAACTGAAAAGGAAATCAATGAAAGGATGAACAAACCCAATGAAGCTGCAAAATATTTTGAAGAGCTGTTGAGATCACTTAGAAGATCTGGTGATAGATCTAGACTTGGACTGAATGAACATTCATCTACTAAAGAAGGAGAATCATCAAAGAATGGAGAACAAAAGATTGCTAAACCAAAGAACACCAAGCCCACATGTTATCACTGTGGAAAGCTAGGACATACAGCCAACATATGCAGAAGCAAGCATGGTAAGTCTAATTCTAAACCTAAGTTTAATGGACATTGTTTTAACTGCAAGAAGCATGGACATCAAGCACATGAATGTAGATCTAAGGCTAGCAATTCATCCACCTCACCCAAGTTTCAAGGAAGTTGTTTCAATTATCATAAGTATGGACAGAAAGCATTTGAATGCAGATCTAGACCAAGGTGGTCATCAAATGAACAAACCAAGCTAGTCACAAAGCATAACTCTTACAACTGGGATTACAACACTTGGTACAATTGCCATTATTGTGGTAAATATGGACACATCAGAGAAAATTGTATGAAGACTCATTTTAGAGGCAAATCTAAAAGTTGGATGAATGGAAGCATGGTCTATTACAAATGTAATAAGGTTGGTCACTTAAAGAAAGATTGTAGATCACCCATGTTGAGCAATGATAATAATCAGAATGAAGGTATTAGAGAGAAACTGAAGAATCAGATGGAAAAGACATGGAGGAAGAAAGAAGATGAAAAATCAAGCGAAGCTAGCACATCTGCGATCACCCAATCTGATGGATCAGGTGATCATACCTCTTCTAATTAAGCTTGGGAGGTATGTTCGGAACTGAGTCTTGCAAAGTCTTATTTTTCATCAGTTCCTAACATAGAATTGAGAAAAAGTCCATATCTGCATAGATAGAGATGGATTAGGACATATCTGAGCACAATAGAAAATTTCATTTTTGATGCCGAGCATCAGTGTCTTCACTGAGCTATCAATGTATGCTCAACACCAGCTATGGCCAAAATTCTATGTACGCCGAGATGTATCACAACAGTTATATCGACCAAGCTTGTGAGTCTGCCGGGACAGCTGGAAACCACCAAAACCTGTACGGAGCATTTATGAGGCCCTAATTCTATTTTTTGGATTCTATGAAGAGAAAAGTTGATGTTAATTTTATTTCACCAGGCTATTTGAGATTTTAGAGAGTGATTTAGAGTTTGCGAAACCAATTTACGAATGGCGATTCCAAATTTTCTCAGCATGCCGTCATAAAAATTCATCTACAGGGTTATTGATGAAAAAGGTACTTTGCCAAGCAAATATTTTCTTTTCAAAGTTACTATTTAAAATGGCATTATCTTCATCTGCACCAGTCAAGAATCAAGGGATGGAAGTTTTCAATATGCAACTTGTAAGAAATGAAGTTTTTAAGCCGAAGGTATTCAAGGCAATATCAAAAAGTGCTATTAAAGGAGATTTGAATGGAGCCCTATCTTCCATTCCAGAGAATGTGTTATTGATGAACAACATTAGGTCTTTCTATATGTGTAAAATTGGAGAAATTAGTGATTATGAGATTAGGGAAGCATATGATAAACTATGTGTCAACGGAGTGCTGAAGCCAGAACATAAGGTTGTTGCCGATCAAGGGTTAGTGCATGCCCTAAATTTCCCACAAAATTTCAAAGTGGAATGGATAAAGATCATTTTGACTCAATTACACGACATGTATTTATGGCTGGAAGATGGACCAATGAAGATCACAAAGGAAATGATACATAAAGTCACTGGTTACCCTACAATTGAAGGAAAAAGAACAATGAAATGTGTAGGAAAGGAGGATATTCAAGCTAACACCCAGGCAGTTTGGAACAAACACAGAATGATAATTTCCACCATAACTGATCTAGAAATTAACTTTGCTATTAGAGTCATCTCACACAAGTTCTATCAATCCAGTTGGTTGGACAGTGTCCCTTGTATGGCAGTGAACCAGGCATGGAAGATAATCAAGAAAGGACACATGTATGACCTTGCTGAGCTCCAGTTGACTCAACTTTTTGAGAACTTGAACCCCATCCAAACGGTGAAGAAATCTATGTGTAAGTTCAGTTCCTTACTGATCTGTCTGTTCTTTTATGTCAAGAAGTGTTTTCCCACACATGGAGATGTAACATGGGACAAGAAGAAACCCATCACTATTCAAATAAATGATTTTATAAATCAAATTGGAGGTGATTTTGAAGGAATAATGGATAAATATTTCATTGAGTTTAAGAAGAAGATAAGAAATAGGACTAGAGTCCCTGTGTCTTTGATTGAGAAATGCAGCAAGGATATATGTTTTTTGGTAGACACAGATTTTACTTATCCATAGGCAGTCCTACCTAGGGTTTCATGGTTAATTCCATTTCCCTATGAACTCAACATAGATGAAGCTACTACCACAATCACAACCCTCTTAGCTAAAGAAATTGATAATAAAGAACCTTACTTTGGAACATTTGAAGAAGCCAAATCCAAGATCTCTTTGGGATTATTGGCTGCCAGCACAGAGAGGAAAAGAAAGAAGATAGTGAAAAATCTAGAAAATTATGTTAAAGAATTTGAGAAGGATGCACCACTAGAGTTGACCCAAGGATTGGGAGAAGATGAACAAAGTGAAACTAGTGGTAGTGAAAAAGAAGAAGAAGAAGAGAAGAAACCAGTAATTGTTGAGTCCTCGGCAAAGAAAAGAGTGTTGAAATGTAAATGTCAATGACACCATCACTTAGGCATAGAACTAGAAGAACTATTGCCGAGACTCCTAAGATGCCTCCTGCATCTGCTAAGAGAAAATCTGCTCAACCCAAGTCAGTGCCGACTAAGGCGATGAAGAGGCTGAGAAGGAAACTTGTTCTAACACAAGATGACGATGAAGAAATTGAAAGTGATGGAGTAAAAGGGAAGGTTACACAACAGGGTGCACAACAACTCACTATTGATGAATTGTGTCATAAGATTATTAGCTCTGTAGCAGTGGATGAGTTGAAAAGATTAAAGTTTGGAAAGATGAGCATTGGAGATAAAGAGAAAGTAGAAGATGCTATTCTTGAAATGTTATGCATTTTCAAGATGCTACCAATTCAAATTGAAAATAGAATTCCTAAGGAATTATGCAACAGGGTTGCACAGAAATGGGAGTATGCTCTGTAAACCAAGAAGGAAATAAGAGAGAGTACATTAGCACAAGTTGAATCCTCTCTCACCCCTGACAACATCAAATAGATAATTGAGCAATAAAAAGGTAAGTTTGATCCCAAAATTTGAGCCTATCTAATTCTTCAACACAAGGTTGATGATGTTGTACAAGAAAGTATTAAAATTTGGAAGATACTATTTGGATTGTTGCTTGATAAGGATGAAGGAAAGGATGCTACTACTTCGACAGCTGTTGAACCTGAAAAAAATAAAAATAAAATGGAGACTAAAATTCCTAAGGAAGTGAAAACATAGGATACATCTCGAGTTCACATTGTTGACATACCCGAGGAGAGCCCCATTAAGAATTCATTTCTAACTGAGGATGATTTAAAGAATATGAAAGCAACTGATGCACCCTTGCCAGGTAGTAACACTATACTGTTACAGGTCATGGATTATCCCACAATTATTAGCACACAATCTGTTGATGAGAATCCTACTCTACTTGAAGTTGCTACTATTGACAAGTTAGTCGGTACAAGCCTTACAGAGGAACCCATCAAGTTGGTACCACTACCTCAATCTACACCTGCGGAGGAAGAGGACAAAGCAGAAGGAAAAATCCAAAGTCCTCCTATGGAAGAACAAAGCAAAGAAGACCAAGAAATTAAGTTAGATGAACAAGCTGTTAGTCCTCATGCCAAGTATAAGGGGAAAGGAGAAGCAAATATCAAAGGAAAATTCATTGAGGAGAAAGAGCCAAAGGAGAAAGAGGCAATAAAAGCTCTTGTACAGATGCCGAGTGGAAGCACCCCACTAAGAGCACAGAAGGAGAAAGATGAGGTAACAATTGATGAAGTCATTGTTATTCCTAAATGGGATACCGATAACCTCTCTTATGAGCAACTACAGATAATGAAGGATTTGTTAACAAGGAAAAGCAAGCAAGCAGAACTCCAGAGGGAGCATCAACAGAAATAGGTTCTTCATGAAATAAAAGATATATTTAATGAAGTTTATGACTTATCAGATGTCAATAGTTTCATTCCCATATTGGAAAAACTTGTACACATTATCCAGAAAGTAAATAATGAAGTTAGTTGTGCAAGTGATAAGTTATTTGAATGGTCAGAATGGAGGTTTGAGACCAAAATGCTGGAAAAGATATCTGCCAAGATAGCAGTGAAATAGGTTGAGCTATCCACTTTGGTAAAGGAGACCGAGGGATTAGTTGTGAATGGACAGTCTATGTTGGCCAAAATCTACAATTTTGAACTATTCACTGATGAGAATCAATGATTGCTTGATACTCTCAAGCAAGAGATTAAGGCTACAAGTCAGTCCCTGAGCTTAGATGCAGACACCAGTGTTGCACATTATGTCAAAATCATGTAGACACAAGGTAAGTTAGCCAAGCTGATGGAAAATGATGGCAAGATTCATTCTCACCTACTCTCTATTCAAACTATTTTAACACCTCATCTAGAGTCTATACAGAGAAAATTAGCTAAGGATAAGGAATTAATCCAGAGTGATCCACATTTATCCACAGCCAAGAGCCTCATAAGTTTAGTTTTCGATTTAGAAGTGCAGACATAAGTCTTAAACATTGCTTCAATAGCTTGGATGGATGCACTCTACATTATCATGGTGCTACATAAACCTTTTATGGAGAAATTTTGTGAGCTACCTACTGATGAAGAGATTTGTCGTGTCAAAAACCAGGGGGAATCATCATGACATGAGATGGACAAGGACTGAACAAGGACAGGTAATGAATAGGTAACAAAATTTTTGAATGTATATATATCTCAGGGGTAGTATTAGGGAAGTACAAACATATTTTTGTAATTGTAAGTACAAATGTCATGACAAAGTGTTTTTGCCACTAATGTCAAAGGGGGAGATTGTAGATCTCTATAGTTTTGTTGACCATTAGTGCTTCACACTTAGTCATATATCTAGGCAATGATGGTCGGTCATCACTGCAACTGAGTCATTTTGTTAAGGCTAAGTTATATATTGTATACTTAACGAGCAGTAGAACTACCGAGTAAAGTCATGGTCACTATGTGTTTGTGATATGCCGAGTATAGTTTTTGCTAAGTTACATATATTAATGATTACCGAGTGACAAAGAATTTAAACTGATGTCGAGTACAGTTAATGGCGAGTGCGAGGAATAGCTTTTGTTGAGTTAGCCAGGAATGTCATACAAGTTTGGAATGACACAACGATCGAGGTAAACCATTTTTGGTGATAGTGGTGTTTTTTATTTTGTTTATTGAGGTAATTACAAAGGTAATTACACATCCATTTTATTATCATGGATCCCTATGTAACACCTAGAGCCAATCAGAAAATTGTATAGCTTAGGCGGCAATAGAAATAAATCTGAACCGTAGATCTTGAAATGGTAAAACATTTTTGTTATTATAGAATGGCAAGATCTAAATCAAGAGAAGTGTGTGTGAATCAAAGAAAAAAAAAGAGATACTGAGATTGAATGAGTATGAGAGAATGATCGGAGAGATATATTCAGAATAGTTAAGTATTCAGACAGAGTCCAGTGAGTGAGCTAAGAAGTGAAAGAACAGAATCAAGAAAGATTAGATAAGAGAGATCATCAATATACTATAAAGAGGAGATCTTTAATCTGCATACAAGTGCAAACTGAAAGATCAGGTACTGAGACATTTTGACCAGTGTGTCAGGGTAAATCTCTTAACTAAGTAGTTTTAACAGACTTTATGTAAATATCTTAACCGAGTGCTTACTTTTTTGTAAGTTTATAAATCCTTTAACAAGGTAGACTATATAAGTCTTTTAGCTTTTAACAGAGCAGACCTTTCATAAGGTAGATCATCAATTGATCGCATTTTGTAAGCCTTAATAGACAAAACTTATTACTGCAGTAGTGAAGATTTGTGGATGTCATGCCCACCCCAGTTTTACCTTTCAAGGGTTTCTGGGTTACCAAAATCATGGTGTCATGAGTGATTTCATGTATGCTGCTTAATATGTTTAGTTTCTTACAATGATCAATTTTTGTTTATATCATGCATAAAGTTTTATCTTATTGAAAAGGGTAAAGTAGGTAATATCTTATTCACCCCCCCCTCTCAGTATTAGTTTCCCACTTATATTTCCAAAATAAATATATCGTGGCCTCTAATCAACATATAACTCTGTCTACAATACTTTTGTGTATCAAGAGATTTCTTAATTTTTACCTATGTTTTGTGTCTATGAGAGGATTTGGACAGTTGGGCATTTAGTTATTCATTTTGGTTCCACTCCTTTATAAATTTAGTTTTTGAACCTAAGATGTAGAAACTTTAGAAGAAGTTGACATGTCTTACAATTTATAGGAAAACCTAACAATCTACTACAATACCCTAGCTAGGTTTCAATTCCATTTAATTTATAGAATTCTAGAATTATTAAAAAATACAAAAGAGAAGGAGAGATATCACTTACTATTGAAATATGCAAACTATAGATTTTTTAGCATTTCAATTCCAAATTCTCAACCTCTAGTTCATTGCCTTTTTCTTTCAGTTGTGTTCTTTCATTAAAAAATATAGAAAGTCAAGTCAAATTTTCTTTTATTCAACCCTTTATCAACCATTAATGTCCCTCATTTGAGATTTTATGTTTTAGAATGCTTAGCTAAGAAACATTGAATTTTTACTATTGATGATATAAAACCAATGGTTATCAATGAGATTTGAATCTCATTGACTAAAGCGACCATGTTCTCACCTTGGTTTCATTGAAATGGATTTTTCCTTCCACTAATGAGGATAGCTTCACCAATAACAAATAATTAGCCACCAAGGTGCATCTCATCATGAGTCAGCAATAACATTATCTTCATATTTTACCACTCGGTGAATTGTCAAAAGTCGCCAAACACCATCACAAGCTTTATGTAATGGCATAAAATTCACACCTCAGTGTAGAATCTATTTTTTCTTTTTCTCCACCTTAGCACATGCAAAAAACCCCTATCACTCCATTCATTCTCATCACCTTACCAACTCATCATCCAACACAATTCTATGTAATTAAGACCTAGCAGCCTCTAGACATGTACACATCACAGAGACGTTCACGTGATGTGCTAGCATCCTAAATCTGAAAATGTGTAGAGAATTTTTTAAGTGTTACAAACCTGCCACCCTATGAAGGTAATGCCCAAAATGATGGCTACATGTGTAGGATTCTATTTGGGTTGTTCAAAACCCCTTTCCTAGATGGAATTTGGCTCTCTTGAAAGTTCTCACAAACTTCTTTCTCACTCTCTCTTTCTTCTTGGATACATGTACACTTTCATGCCACATCTTTTTTTGGTATTCATCACAGCTTCATACGGCCATTTTTATACCTCCATCCACTATTTCCTTCCAGACTCTCTAGTTTATTGGACAGATCAAGATCTTAGTTTTAGTATTATCTCACACATTCAAGATTTTCACTTTGATTTGGGAGATCTTTGCATATCCTCACTATGTCTTTTGAGCATATTCTTCATCTGGTTGCACTTCTATTTCATTTCATTATTGATTATCTCTATCATTCAGTTATCTATAACCATATACATCATGTCTAATAGTTGTTCATAGAGGTGGATACACCAAAGAGGGGCTTTAACTGAGCCAAACCTCTTAATCAGCCACAACCATTTTCCTTCTTTGTGCATGTCCAGGTTCGCATCACAAATTTGAAGAATTCAAAGCTCTATTAGGAATGCATCTCCAACCTTCGAATACGGTTCTAACTCTTTGTCTTTATTTCTTTCATTTTGTTCAATCATAGAACATATAATATAGTTGTCTCTCATTTAAATCTTCCATTTCCTACATTCTCTTCATTTTTTATGGTTGTATTATATTTCTATTATCTTTTCTTTGTCGTTCTTTCTTAATACTTTATCTTTATTGATTTTTTTTACTTAATTTGACTTATCCATTCTCTAAATGTATGGGATGTGAAAGAAGCACACTGGTGTTTAATACTCACACTAGTGTCCCTAGGTCATGTTTTTGTAGCGGTAATGATCTCCCAGAGCTCAGGATTTGATAATTGTGGTTAGCTCTTTTATTTCTTGTTATCAGAATATCTCAATCGATTTGTCTTCTTTAAGTTATTCATATTTTATTAGTATAGTTTCATTTTGACATCTACTCATAAATGTCTAGTTGGCATTTAATTAATCAGATTCACACCTAAGCATCTAGACAATCATATTGGATCATATTCAAATCTTACCAATCTCACCAAGAAGCCTGCTACATCATGTGTTTGATCTACCTGTATAGTCCTAAAAAGTTAGAAACCATTAGTTTGGAAGCTCTAGGACAAATTGGGCCCCATTTTAGTGTTTTTCTTGATGGTGGAAGAATTTATGCTTGATTTTCCCACCTCTCTATTCATTTTTCCTCAAAAATTCTAAAATGCTTCTTGAACCATGCACATTTTACCTCAAAATTATCCTATTTAGGTATAGGTCATACATGGGATGACATATACCAATATAGGTTGCACTTGTGGAAATCTATACATCAAGGGTATAATTTCAGTGAAATTTGGGACCCAGTGAAAATAATTTTGTCTCTCATCTAGTGGAGTTGTCCTTAATGAATTTGAGCCCTGAAATCACTATAAAAGGAGACTTCTTCATCTCATTTTTATATGCTTAACTAGATTACTTCTAATATTCACAATTCATGATCATATATTCTGTGCAAGAAATCTCTAGCAATCTAAGTGCAATAAATGAAGTTCAAGGTGATTTGAAGAGATTTTTAAGAAAAATTTAATTCTAAGATTTCAAGTCTTATTTCTTCCATCCATTAAAAGGAAATGTTCTATTGATGGTGTGAATTCCTCTTCAATGGTGAATTTGTGAAGGAATTCTTAATTGAAAATGAAGATCCATGTGAAATTTGTATTCTTCTCCCTTCCTTATTCAAACTTTCATATATCTATGTTCTATGATTTGGGAAAATATTGATCTATTACATTAGTGAAGATATCATACATTCCTGTATTCAACATACACACAAGAAATTATACATCTTTATGAAGTAAGAGATCTGGATCTATCCACAAGGGTTTGATCAAGCAAGTTAACACTTATATTTATCTTCTGTTACATTCTTTTCTATTTCATATTAAGATTAATTCCTATACAAGGGATTGAAAAAGGCAATCTCCTTTCCCCCAATAATTTCCCATTTTCTTGTGTGTAGGTGCAAATTCATATAATTCCATATTCAAGAGAGAAGATGTAAAGATACAGTCTTGGTCATACTCCCGACACCTCTGTATGTTTGCTTTTTGGGTATAGGTCTCCTCATGTTCAAGCTATAGTGACATATGTTGAGTCAAGCTCAACATGTACTAGTAGCTTCCAAGTTTTCATAGGTTGTAGATTCATCTATAAGGGTTTTAGAAATAGACCTAATCTGAGTTTTGACACAATTGGATAGTGTTGTTTCAAATTTGAACTTGAATCTTGTACTAACCCTCAAGGTGAGTTCATTTTCTTTCTCCTTCTTGCATAGAACTTATTTTGATACACTAGATCTGATATCCTATTATTTATCATTGCATGAGAATATATTTTACTTTCCTTGCATATACATTACATTACATTTCTATAAATTAGATTGAAAATTCCCCATAAAGGGATCATAGCATTAATAGTTTGTCTTACATGTAGATCTTGCATTATCACCCCTACCTATAATTAATTGGGTTGTGCTGATTTGATTTTCACCTAAAAGGGGTGTACATGTTAGGATCCCCTTGTCATTTTTTAATGTGTGGTGGTGAAGTGGGAGTCTACCATTGACAACTATTTGCCACTTTACTTTTTCTATGAGCTCGACATGTTACATTTTTCTTTATCTTTTTGATTGGTTAATTAGATTTCCTTTGCATTATTGTGTGTGTTGTTTCAACTTCATCATACATTTTGGTGGACCTGACTTGTTACATTTACTCTTTTGATCTTGGTGTTATATTTCTTTTTCATTATATCTATACCTTTTTTGTTACGAAGTTAGATCTTCTTTTTGATGTTGGAGTTAGATTTCATTTGCATGCTTCGTGATTTGGTAGTTAGATCTTCTTTGTGCATTTTTCCTTACACCTTCATATTTTTTACATATTTTCTACATTTCATCTTCCTTCCTTTCATTCCTTTGTGTATGAGCTTTATCACTTTGAGGTCAACCTATACTATTCTTGTTAGATGAATTCATAGACTCACGGGTTCTTTTGATCTCAAACCTCCCTTATTTTCTAGGAATCTTGATGAAACCAACATGCACCCCAATTAACCTAGTCCTATAATGGATAATAAGTCTTATCATTCTTACCATAATGAATATGAAGCATTAAGAGTTCCTCCTTCCTAAGTGCAAAAGATTACTCTTGAATTTAAAAAGTTGGAACATTGGTTAGCTCAAGAGAATCACAATCCTCAAATCCTTTCCACTTTAGAAATTCTAAGTAAACTCATTCATAATGATGAACATGGTCTTAACATATTGCATATAATTCCCGATCTTATTTATTCTAATGTGAAATCTATAACTAAATGTTCTTAATAATTAGGCTATGTTCACCCTTTGTACAATTGTTGAAACCTATTTGCCTATCTCTACTTCAATTCTTAGTATTTCCACTTATGCTTCACCTCTTATGACATTTAATCTAGCCTTAAAATCCTACACATATGAGTCTCCCTAATCCTATTATTCATTCTCTTCCTACAAGTATTCTATGTATTTCGATACCTTCTTCTATGCATTCTTATCATAGAATTCATTTTCTCATATTCCAATCATATTTCCAACAATCCCCATTACATGATTCATGCTTCTTCCAACATTCCCTTTGATTCAAACAATATTCCTACCATTTCTAATGTTTTTACTCCTATCATTTCTTCTAATGATTTTACCATTAATATACTATCACAAACGGTATCTTCTTTACAACAATAACTTTCTTATTTGACCCAATATAGGTTCAATATCCCTACATGTGATATTGCTAGTCCATTGTCCATGAATATTATCTGACTTGTTATCCTACAAAGTATTGAGATTCCTCATCTTGAGACTTATATTTGTAAGGGTCATTTTGTGACTCATGTTAAGACTTTCCAAACCTTGTGTAGTAATTTGTCTCACAAATATAGATTAGTGACAAATTTTTTCACTGGGACCTTTCGAGAAAAGCCTTTGCAATAGTATTATTCTTTGCCTCCTTATTCCTTTGATTTCTTTCACAAGCTTTCTAATGCTTTTATTCATCAATTTAAAAATAACATAGATCCTCAAATTTCTTTTACTGATTTGATGTATTTTAAAAAGGTGTTAAAGAAAAAATTAGTGAATTTATTGGTAGATGTAATCATTTGAATGCTTGGATTTCTTATGATGAGCTAGATGTTGATAATTTACAAAAAGATATTAGAGATAATATCCTCATTACCGAGTTCTCCTCCTTTCCATAATTGGGTACAATGCTTAATCATTATCAACTTCAAGTGAGTTAATTTCAGATAAAAACTCCAATGTCTCGTATTCTTTTTTGTAAGAGTGATGTTGCATCCAATTTCAACAAAATTCATAATCCTAATAAATACATCAAAATCAAAAAATCATCCATCATAGTTGATGAACAAGTACCAAAAATATCTAAAGGTGTGACTCCATTGTCCTATGTTGCTAGAGCCTCTCATACTTTTCCTCCACTTTTTGAGTCTTTTCATAGTCTGATGATGAAGTTAGTGAATTCAACTTCATGAGAGTAAATGGTGTTTTCCAAGGGAATTTGCTCTATGAACTTTAGGACAATGTGAACCAAAAAATTTCAAATGAATATATGCATTTAATTAGTATATATGAAAGATACTTTATATAGTTCACAAGATTCACTTACCTAAGAATTAGAGGATTTGGAGATAAACCCTAGAAATTACCCATATATGCCATTAGTAGCCATATATTAATACAAGTGAGCAGATAATTGACTAATATACATAAGAAGTTGGACGAAAAGGGAGACAATGGGGTTGTATTCCCTATTGAACTGGGCCACTATAGTTGTAAAATAGTGTTAGACACCCTGACTATGGAACTAGAGTTCAAGAAACTAAACCTACAGTTATATATAGCCAGGCCAAACTTTGATAACATAGGTTTCGCCAGTGAACACTTGAACGTGGAAGATGGAGTCCATGATGAACTATAGGGAGAATTGTGTGGATGAATTTGATGTAAGAAAATGATTATAGTGCAAATTTACTTTACCTACTGAATGGTCTCAATGAATCTAAATATGAACACCACAGGGGTCAATGGAGAAGAGAATGCAGATATTTTAGATTCTATATTTCTTGAAAGGGTTTAAGGACAACCTTTTCTAGAAATTGATTGGGACAAAAAAGAAAATGATGATATTTTGCATAGATATTTCAAAATCATAAGAAGAATAGAGAGGTGGTTTCAAAGCAGTCGAGCTAAAAACACCCCTTAACCTCAGCCCCAAGATAGCTCGGCCTCTCTTGAAAATATTATTCCACAACCCCCTCTTCCTATTTCTATTGAATCTTTTGATATAGTAGGTACAAATTATTTTGTTAAAAGTTGAAGCCCTCCCAAGAAGAAGCCCAAAAAAGGAAACAGGGTCCAACCTATACTCGAGTCACTCGATCTAGGACCAAGAGAAAAATGGGAATAATTCTAAGAATCTAGAGGTGGTAGACCTAGACCCTTCCAAAGGGGTAGCTTATAAGGATATGGGAAACTTGATGTCAAAGGTTCAAGCCACATAACAAAATATGAAGGAAAAGGAAACATGGGGAAATATAGATTCATGTGGTGCTTTGATTCTTTAGAAAAGGAGTAATTTTCAGACATCCCCATGAAAATCCACAACAACTACACCCAAATGGTTGGAGGCCTGAGTGAACAAGAAACAAAGTGTTGTCCGTATTTTAGTACCCACTGAGGATATGGTAAGTAAGTGCCTAGGCAAGACAAGTAATCCCAAAAATCTTAAAAATGAGACCATGATGCATGTGGATGAAGAACTAGAGGTTGAATTTAATTTGTGGGAAAAAGGGAGAACCAAATGGAATGTGGTTGTGATACAAATGAATGAAGTTCATAAGTATGGTGTTACAAATTTTTTAGGGGAAAAATCAGTGCAAGACTTGGATGATAATGTTCTATATGTCTCTAAGAAAAGTATTGAATTGTGCCACTCTATTTTTAAACAAGGCCATGAAGAATCAACTAAACTATTGAAGGAACTTATGTGGATAATTGAAACTATGTAGAAAGATCTGAAATGTATAAATATTAAGTTCTTGAAAGAGGATGGAAAAAAAATCAAAGACACTAATGAGAAAGTGTTCAAATATTGAAAGGATAAGATCAAAGTCATTAAGGAGATCAAGGATTTAACAAGTGATGACTTCTCACAACTAGCTAGGATTGAGGCCATGGTTACCATGCATTTGGACAAATTAGAAACTCATGCAACTAAGGTGACTCAGATAAATAAGGATGAGGATGTGTGGAGATAGGATTGTGCACATTGGGCTGCCTTATCACCAAGTAATTGTCACCTTCTCTGCAACACACATGCAATGGTGGAAACATTATGATGTCTCATCCACTTCGAACCAGCCAATGAATGCTACCAATGTACCTCAACCTTGATCATGCACCATGATTTTGGGAGTTAAATCAAATGAATTTACTATCTTTTAGTTTAATTTTTAATTTTCTTCCTCAGTTAGTTTAGTTAGTTTAGCAAAAATAGTTACTCCCTGTAGGAGTTTATTTAACTCTAGCTCTAAAAAATTTCTAACCCGGTGGCTATAAGTATGTTATTTAATGACTTTTAAAGGGTTCAAATTTTAATTAATTAGAAGCAGAAGTAGAGCATACAAAAGCTATCAAATTTTGGTGTGATATATTTTGTCTAAAGAAAACTTTTATTTGAAAATAGAAGAATATAGAATATGTGTATTCATGAATCCTTATTCAATCTCTATTGGGATGTGTTTATGGTGTGTAGTATTTATAGTATTTCTTCATTCTAATTATGTTCATGCAAAAAGTTAGAGTGGGTGTGTGAAATTGTTTAATCAGTTATTTGGTCATCAGAAAAATCTGTGAATTATTTTTTAAGAGTGGAAAATTTTGCCTATGTTCAATTCATGACTATAAATGAATGTGAAAAAGTCTTTAATGCTTTCTGGTTAAAAGCGTGTCTTCATTTTATATTCTGTAATTAATTCATTGAAGATCTTAAAGGTAACTGGACCTTCTAGCTAAGGTTTAACTGATTAAGGTTCTACCAACTATAGTTTAATTTATTATTTGCATAGGATACATGAGTCATTTTAGTTATAAATATTTATGCAATAACAAATATATTAACCAACAAGATTACAATGCATATTGTTTGACCATGCCTTCCCTAATATGAACTGAATACCAATCATTATTGTTTGAGAAAATATGGTTATTATAATATAGATAAATCATTGATGTTATATTCTTATTCTTGCAAGCTCTAAATTCTAATATCATCATCTTCAATTGATAATGCAACATAAACTTCTAAGCATGAACTTTTATAAACAAATGTTATACTAAAATACAAATATTCTTAGCTGCAATTGTAAATATATAATGTAACATTGATTTCTAAAGTCAAGCTTTCTTACCTGCAATTGCAGATATATAATCTAACATTGATTAAACTAGTAAAAAAAAAACTTTGTACCAAGGATACATATTCATAATGGTACATAAATAGGAAGAAAAATCTCAATTATGAGATGAAACTTTATATAAATTTTATATTAAGATTACTTTATACATTGGTTGGCAACATGGACACAAGTGAAGAATGATAAACTTCTCGCTCAAGCTCAGTTTTCAAACTGCAGGCTCCCATGTCTGCATCCCCTGGGGGAGAATCTTCCCCCCCTGCAGGCTCCCCTTCTGGACCCCATGCTGGTCCCATGATCACCTCTGTCATGGAATCAACAAAAGAGTCAACAGAGGGAACCCAAAGGGTGTCCTCTTCTGTCGATGCCCCTTCAAACCCCCCAAAATCCAGCTAGAAAGGTGCTCTTGTTGGTGAAGCCCAAAAATCCTTGGAGGCTCTCCTAGTGGATTTTAATCAGACTGAGGAAGGCACCAAAATTTTGATCCTAGACTCTATGGTGAATAGGACTATGGCTTATTTTCAGTTGGCACTGGTAGGTCGATTCTTCAACTTTTGACCTACCATTGAAATGGTCAGAAAATGGGTGTCCACCTAGTGGAAGATTAGATTAAGGGATTTGTCCTTGTCTTGGCTATGTTGGGTGGGTTGTTCCTTATCAAGTTCACTACCCTGGAGGACCTTGATTTTGTACTATCTGATTCATGGTTATATGGAAAGAACTTCTTGGCCCTAGAAAAATGGAAACCTGGGTTCAACCTGGGGACGAAGCTAACCAGAATGACCCCTGTTTGGGTTTGGCTCCCTGGTCTTTCACTTGAATATTGTGATGAACAAGTGTTCAAATGGATAGGAGACTCCTTTGTCACATTTATCACTGCAAACCAGATAACCCACTCTAAATCCATATTGGTGCTCGCTAGGTTCTGTGTGAATGTCACCCTAAATAAAACCCTCCCCAACTTTGTTATTTTGAAATCCAAACTAGGTAGATGGACTCAAGAGCTGGTGTATGAAAATTCCACTCTCTACTACCTAAAATGTGATACCAGAGGTCACTCTAGTGATACCTGCAAAGCCTCCCTATTGGGAACCAAAAAATTAAATAAGGATAAGGTAATCGCTGAGGAACAACCCTTGATAGAAGAAGAGGAGAAGGAGAAGAACAGTCAACCCACAGTGGTTGAAGTGTTGGATATCCCAGAGTGGGAAAACCTAGAGATGGAAGAAGGTGAGATAGCCCCCCCTCTAGAGAATCAAGTGGATCACCATGAACTCGAAGCTCCAAAACCCTTGCCAGTGGAGGAACCATTAGACAATCCCCGGTGGCCACCCCAGAGATGAGTGAGATTAGCCATATTGAGTTGGACAAGCCTACCATTGTGGTTTCTCTTGAGCTAAAATCCCCTAAATATGATAAAAACACCTCCTCCATAGGTGGAGGAGAAGAACTTCCTTTCCCCTCTCTATTCAGTATGTGTATATTGATGTGTGGGGGAGGATGATGGGCAATGGAAAATGAAAAAAAAAAACCATGCTTAAAAAGGCTGATGTGGGGATGGAGACTACCATAGGAAGGCCATCAGATCATGCTAGGAGACTGTGAGGGATGACAAGGGATGTTGCAATAGGTAGGCAGGAAACCCTAGAAACAACCTTTAGAAATAATAAATGATTTGTCTTTCTTGAAATGTCAGGGGTCTTAATAGATCCCTCATCCAAGAAGTTAAAATGTCTTTCAATAATTTTTCTACCCTCGCTTCCAATTTTTGGTCAGGGGCAGAGTTTCTATACTCTGAAGCTTCTAGAGCTTCTAGTGGAATTGCTACTCTCTCGAACCCTAATACTGTGACTGGCCAACTACTCGCCTCCTCCCTGAACTTCCTTGCAATTACATTCAAGAAAAAAAGGCTCGAGTGGCACCTATTCAATTTATATGCCCCTAATACTCAGGCTGGAAGGCCTTCACTTTGGAATGATTTGTCCCGTTTGATAGACCTAGACACTTTTGCTTACTACTTGATGGCTGGTGACTTTAACGCCCCTCTTTACCCCTTAGAAAAGTGTGGTGGGTTAATGAACTACTCTGATAGTATGAGGGACCTAGAAAATTTTATCTCCTACATTGGCCTCTTGGAAATTGTTGTAAAGGAGAAACCCTTCACCTAGACCAACAATAGGAAAGGCTGACATCTCATCTAGGTGTGGCTTGACTGTGTCCTTGCCACCTCTTTGTGGGACCTCTATTTAACCTCCACCTTGTCCTCCCTCCCCAAAACCACTTCTGATCATAACCCCCTCCTTTATTGGTAGGACTCCCCCATGATTGGCTTGACTCCCTTTAGGTTTGAAATTATGTGGTGCTCTCATCCCTCTTTTAGAGACCAAGTGAAATCCTGGTGGGTCACTAACATCAAAGGCACTGCCATGTTTAGGATTTCTTAGAAACTGGATATCATTAGAAGAGAGGTCAAGGGCTGGAGTAAACATAACTTTAGTGATTTCCATAAGGAGAAAAGGGAGCTTACAGAGGTCATAGAGTCTCTCCAAGCCTAGTTGGCTACCAAAAATCCTCCACCCCAAATACAGGAGGAAGAAGAAATGGCTAGACACAAATGGCAGGAAACTCTGAAAAAGAGGAAATATACTGGAAGAAATGATCTAGAATATAGTGGCTTGCTGAAGGGGACAGAAAAATGGCCTTCTTTCACAGGTCTGCCAGCAACCACAAAAGAAGAAATACCATCAATGAAATTAGGGATGAGGGAGGTAATTAAGTTATAGAGAAGGACAAAATCAATTAGGTTGCGGCAAACTATTTTAAGGGATTGTATTCGAATGATGGATAAATGTGCCTGGTCAACACCCAAAATCAACTTCTGGAACACATCCAAAGTTCTATAACTCACAGTGATAATGACCGGCTCATGAAAAGTGTGTCCGATGATGAGGTCAATACTATGGTTTTTGCTATGGGTGCATATAAAGCCCCGGGACATAATGGCTTCCCCTTGGCATTCTTTCTGGAATACGGAGATATTGTGGGACTAGATGTTATCTATGCTTCCAGAGATTTCTTCAGAATAGGGTGACTCCTAAAGAAACATAATAAAACCTATATTGTGTAAGTCCCTAAGAATGATAACCCCACCTCTATGTTGGATTTTAGGCCCATCAACCTTTGCAATATGTTCTACAAGATACTCACTAAGATCTTGGTCAATAGAATGAAGCCCCTACTAGATAAGATTATCAACACTACTCAAAAAGGTTTTGTTCTGGGAAGGCAGATCCTTGATGCGGCCATCTCCACTCACAAAATCATCCACTCCATGGATAGGAGCAATGTTCTAGGTATGGCTTTCAAACTTGATATCTCTAAAGCCTATGATAAAGTTAATTGGTTATTCTTGCTAAAAATCATTGCTAGGATGGGATTTAATGAGAAGTTTGTCTAGATTATCCAAGAATGTACTCAAACTGTCAGCTTTTCTATCTTAGTCAATGGAACCCCTAGTAGTTTCTGTAAACTTGAAAAGGGGCTCAGACAGGGAGATCCTCTCTCCACCTACCTATTTATTATGGTGGCTGAAGTCCTCAATATGAATCTGACTATGTTATCCTCCATGGGGAGAATAAAAGGTGTCAAACCTACTTCCACTCTACATCAGGTTGTGTTGGAGTAATTTGTGGATGACACCTTCCTCTTTGGGTATTCTTCAATGATTGACGTTAGAAAGTGGAAACAAATTCTAGAAAATTATGCCTGGGCTTCCGAATAGTGTATTAACTATCAAAATAGTTGAATGTTCTTCTTCAATACTCCCATGGAGATACAAAACCAAGTGCTTCAAATTCTAGGCTGTTAGTCAGATTTTATCCCCTCTACCTACCTTGGCTTCCCCCTCATGGTTAAAGAGGTCTCCCATGAATTCTGGAACTCCATCCTAGAAAGAACCTAGAGAAAACTTGCTAGATGGAAAGGGAAGATCCTAGGCAACATTGGTAAACTTTAACTGGTGGCCTCCACTCTCTATAGGATCTCGATCTATGTTTTGTCTCTCTTCAAGATCAAAAGAAACATGGTGGACATATTAGAAAAAAATTAGAGAAATTTCTTGTGGGATGGATCTTAACAGAAAAAGAGGATATCCTTGGTCAATTGGGATACTATTTGTCTCCTAAAAAGTCTTGGTGGTTTGGGCCCGAGGAGAATTGGCTGGACGAATAGAGCCCTCACCACAAAAAGTGGCCTCAAAAC
Organism: Chamaecyparis obtusa; assembly: GCA_027943335.1. NCBI lineage: Eukaryota > Viridiplantae > Streptophyta > Pinopsida > Cupressales > Cupressaceae > Chamaecyparis > Chamaecyparis obtusa. The sequence continues at coordinate 31,114 of BSBK01005716.1, forward strand.
TCATAGAAAGGAAAGAGTATTGGTACAAGATAATGGAAGCTAAGTACCTTCAAGAACACCCCTACAGGATGATGTACCATGATAATGACCTGCCCAGTGGCTCCAAACTTTGAGTGAACTTCTAAAAATGTAAAACCTTGCTATCTAAAGGTTCTTTTAGGCAACTTGGAAATGGGATACCCATCAGATTTTGGAATGAAAATTGGATTCTGAACTTCCCTAACCTTGGTAGTAGATTCAACCCCTGCATGGACTACCTCGGGCCTATCCTTGGCAATAGAACTTCCAACTACATTGCTAGAGGGAATTGGAGAGATATATCTAATCTTGTCTTAGACAGACTTGGTCTTCAATTCTTGGCTAATGAGCTCATGGAAATTTTGAGAAATGTCAAAATCTTGGGAATTGGTGGCCAAGATTCCATCATTTGGGCTCCTACCCAAGAAGGTAACTTCTCGGTCAAGACTACTTACAACCTTCTTCTGAAGGGAGAGAATAATCTAGGGGATTGGACGAAGGTGTGGATCCCTCAGCTCACACTGAAAATCAATTTCTTCTAGTGGACCCTTATGCATGGTAAAGTCTTAACTCAGGACAACCTTACAAAAAGAGGCTTCTCCATGGAAAGTAGGTGTGTCCTATCCAAAAATGAGGAGGAAATGGTGAACCACCTATTCATACACTGTGATTACGCTACTAACATTTAGCAGGAAGTTACTGGCAAGTTGGGAATCTTGTGGGCCTTGGGTAATGCTGTCTACTAGTTCACTAACTAGAGATCCCCTTCCAATCATCCCCTCCTCTAGCTCCTATGGAAAATTTTTCCTCTGCACATCTGTTGGACTATTTGGAAGGAAATGAATAATAGGATATTCATAGAGTCTAGTTCCCCGCCTAAGACTTGCCTCTATCTTGGGACCAAGCTCCTATGTGAGAATGCAAGTGCAGCTAAATTGAAACTCCCCTCAGCACCTCCTTCTACCTGGGAAATAAAAATGGAAGATAAATGGAACCTACTGACTAGCTTCTCCAAGTTTGACAACTCCAAGTTGATGGCTAGGAAAGCTACCAGATGGGTTTTCCTACACAGAGGCTGGACCAAATTAAATTTTTATGGGGTGTCAAATAACCTCACCCAAGGTGGGGGAGGTGTGCTAAGAGACCATAATGGAACTTTCCTCTTGGCTTATGCGGGGCCGCTCAATAACTGCATTGTCAATCATGCTGAGGGCATGGCTCTTTTAAGAGGGATTAAATTTTCCATCCAAATGAACATCAGACTACTGGAAATTGAGGGGGATTCCAAAGTGGTGGTGGAGGCTATAAAAAATAGAGCTAATGTGGGTGGCATGTTAACTCCATTATTATGGAAATTTAGGAGCTTCTCAACAATCTCCAATGCATGGCTATATCCCACACATATAGACAGGGAAATACAGTGGCAAATTTGATGGCTTCTATTGGTTTTAAGAAAACTAGACTAAGTAATTGGAAGGAGGTCAATGAGCTACCTAGGGTGACTCATCAACTGATGGGGGGGGGGGGGAGAGAATGATACCACTAACATTTAAAATGTGCCAAGTTGTCATCCTTGCTAAAGGCCCTACCTTGATTACATGTTGGCATAAGTTGATGAGTTTTGTGATTATGAATAAGTATGCCCAAAACCCTAGAAAGGATCATAATTGTCTTTCATGTGAATACATGTGAAAAGATAGTTGTCTGCATCAGTAGGTGTTTTTGGTTAATAAGGACACTAACTGTAGCTATGGCCTAACTACTAATTATTGGGCCTAGACTTCTGATAGATATCATTGTATGGAGCCCAGCTCCCAAAAAACCACCCAAGGCCAGGCTTTTGAGTATATTTTTGTTAGAAATAGGGAATACTGAGGGGGGGGGTGAATCACTATTCTACAAACTTTATCTCTTTCCCAATTATGGATATAATAGATTATCTTTATACATGCATAACATAAGAAGCTAAACAACATGCATAACAATAAAGAACTCATAACACATTATTTGTTCTCGAGGAAACCTTGGCCAAGGGAAAACTCAAGTGGGGATGGTACCCATAAAGATCCACTAATCAAAAGTATCTTGTTAAGGATGTTGACCCTATTAGGAGTCTATTACAAGAATATAGTGTATTAGTCCTGATTAAGGGACTATAGGCCTTGTTAGAAGCCTCAACCCTATTAGGAGTTGTAGTACAAAATGTGATTACCAGATGAGTCCACTACTCAAACAAGTAATGTACAATATACACTAATTACAAAATAGGTTAAAGTACATAACCTTATAGTGCTTGCATCAATATCATTTCGCTTCTCTTTCACTATTGCTATTACATATGCTTCATATACTTTGCATCATACTTCTTATACAATAGCTTGCTGCTTGTTACAATTACTACTCTTTACAATTAAAATTACATTTATATTTATACCAATAGCTTTATCAAAGAGTTAACATCTAGGATTTCATCCCTTTATATTTTTAAGTCATTATTTTTATAAAAAAAATAATCCCTTAACTCTTTACTAGTTTTGTCTTCATATTCTATCTTGTCAGCTTCACACTGTCTTTGGTAAAACTATCATAACTTCTTTCGTACATTCCGTACTAACTTGCACTATGAGATGGGTGATCAATAGGCATCATAGAGTCTATGTTCAAGTTTGGAAGCACTGAACTTACTCTAGTCAACATCACAAACAAAAACTATATCCAGGTTCATTGGCAAAAAACTGTCTCACACTTAGACAAATTTGCAATGCGCTCTATCATACTTGTTCTCTAACTTGTGTGATCTTCATGAGGATCATATGTTTCAATAATGATAAAATCTATGCAATCAACTCAGCCAAATTGCCAACAATCTCCCCCTTTGTCATTGGTGGCAACATATGGGAAAATTGGCTAAGTGTACAACTCAAAATCTCAAAAATGTTCAAAACTGTGGCCATAGTATAAAATACATACTATCCTTATAAATCCTCAATAATTATTTCCTCTAATATAGTACTCCCCCTAAGAGTAACAACCCTTATCATATACTATCAATTTTCTTCTATATATCTCTCCCCCTTTGACAACAATGACAAAATAAGGTAGGGAGGGTCACAAAATTGTATCACAAAAAGTTATACCTCAATTTATTTATTGCAAAGCCTGTAGGCTTGCAACACAATCTAAAAAATCTATCTTCATGGCTTCTATCTCCTTCTCCCATAATTTCTTAATGTAATCTACCACATTAAGTAGTGTGCTTAGTCCATAAGAAGTAATTTCACATGCTTGGAGGTTTTCAAAGTTAAATTTCTAAAAAGACATCTTTGCTGAAAGATAATCTTCCAACTATTCATCAATTATGCTCAACTTCATAGAAACATGCTCTCTCAAAAGAGTATATCTTCTTAGTTTCCTATCTTTCTCATCTTGCACAACTCTGATTTCATCATAAAGTTGCCTAACTTTCTTCTCAACATTACAGACCTTCACATTAGGACTAGATAGAAGGTTTGTTTCATTTAGAATCTCTGCTTCCTTCAAATTTATCTTTTGATCTTCCTCAGTTGTCAAAGTCTCTAATTTTGTACACTGTATGTACAAAGATTTTCCTATTTCGAAATGTTTCCTAAAATATTTGATACAGATATCAAGAGTATTGATATCATTACTAATATACTGACTGATGTTCAAAATCATTCTAGCCTCATAGTCTTCTTGTGATTTCACTTTTGCAATATCAACTAGGTGTGTGAACTCATTATCAAAGGTACTCATTACCTTCTTTGCCTTCTCCATAGGGTCTGCTTCTAAAATTTGTGTTGTCACAATACTTTGTAACTTCTCAGTTAGTTCCTTCAGACACCCTTCAAGACTCTTCACCTTCTTATTCTTACCAATTATTTTATTTAAGGATGTAATCAGTTCCAATTGATCATCATAATCTACTTCTTTTCCAAAATGCTCAATCATAGAGCCAATTTGAGTCTTCTTTCCAGTCTCAGGAGTAAGACTGATATCTTCTTTGGTGGGAAGTGGAACTTGTTATTCTACAACTGGTGGTTCCACAATAGTGGTCTTTATCATTTCTTCTTCTTTTGTAGCTTCTTGTTCCTCAAAAGCCGAATTCTCAACAATGTTCTCCAAATTCTTGAATACATTTTCATCAGTATCCAAGGTGATTTGTGTACCTTCTACATTCATTATTTCATATTCAATATTAATAGCTAGAGAAGAAGGAATTTCCTCTTGTACTTTCTCACCTTCTTGCTCTACTACAACTGATGATTCTCCAACATACTCTGCCATAACCTTGATAATTGCTTGTTCAGTCTTAGAATTTACTTCTTCATACCTACCTCCCATAATCTGAATTGTTCTCCTTTTGGTTCTCAGATGGGTGCTTAGGGCCTTCATAATCTCATTGAAATGAGCTTCATCTCTTATCTCACAAAGCTTCCTCACAAGATTTTCTTTGATAGATGCTCTCTTCTTTCTGTTCAGAAGTTTTTTATAAAGATCATCAGGTATTTATCCTTTAATAGTATCAAAATTCTTGCTAGTCAAGATCATATGCTTCACAAATGCATTCTCTAGATTAAGTCTATCAGTATAATCATAAAGATCATAATATTTGTTCATTCTTGCAAAGTCACCATTCTCAATAATCTGCTCATTAAGCTTTTCAACTTTTGGTTTCCAAGCTTTCTTCTTTGTAGTGACATCATCTTTAACTTTTGCAATCTTTCTTGGAATAGGTTGCACTAGAATTTTATGCCTCTTTCCTAGTCCAATGGCACTCTCCTTAACTCTTTTGCTAGGTGTGGAGGAAGTGGATCTGGTAGACATCTTTGTTTCTATGTCCTCAGGTACTTTCACTTTCACCTTTACTTGTGGTTCTTCCTGTGGCACTGCAATTGATGATAAAGGAGGGATAGACAAAACTTCATTTTTCCCACTCTCTCTAATTGTTGCTTCTTTTTGCTTTGCTACCAAAAATTCTCTCTCACTCATTCCTATATCCTTTAAGATTTTCTTAATGGTGCTCTCAACTCTCTTGTTAGACTATTTGTCTTCAATTAGAATCTTTGCGGAGTTGAAGTTCTCCTTGAAGGTTTAAAAGCTATTACACTAAGTGTCCAACTTACACTTCAGTAGTTTTCTAACATACTCTTCAGCTTCTACGTCAGATATTTCATAGCCAATAGGGTCTATGAACTCTGTTCTAGGCTCTACTACTTCAATATAGGTAAAGTCAGTATCCACCATAAAACATATATCATCTTTATATTTCTCAATATGAGACTTAGGGATCCTTGATCTACTAGACACAATATTCTAAAATGTCTTAATAACAAGTACTGCACTTTCATTAACACTGTCAATAACATGTTTTATATATACCACATTAATCCTTTCCATTGTAGTTTGTCCATCATTCCAATCATTTCCTATGGTGTGAGAAAACCTCCTCAAAAGATGAAAGAACATGTATGTGATTAGGGATGAGAACCTAAACTGTGTATACTTAGTTTTCTTGATCTTCTCCAAGTTCTCAAACAATTGAATTCTAAGAATTTCACATCTATCAACTGGTACCCTATCAACACACATAAGATAAGTTGCATGTACCATTCCAGTTTCCATGTCATCTTCTCTTGAATTAGCACAAAACTTAGTAGTTAGGATCTTGCATATGTATCTCACATCAACTTGTTGGATCTTGCTAATCACAATTCCTCTACCATTATAGGATGAATTAGTGTTGTCAATGATTATTTATCTCATGTTTTTCTCATTAAAAGGAATAGCTCCAGTCTTAGATAATCCAGTGACTTCATGAATCAAATTAGCTGTAATATCTATCACTCTATCCTCTAGCCAAAACTTTCCATTATGAATTCTACTCAAAATTATCTTAGTGCATTCTTCATTATCAAATTCATACTGTAATCCATATTTGACAATTTCATTATGTTCTAAGTATTCAAAATCTTGTTTTAGTGTCATATTCCTGATTGTACATCTTCTGATATTCATCTGTAAAATCACTATCATTTACTATCTCTAGTTTGCATCCAAGATAACTCCTAACATTCTCTAAATGTAAAACTCTATCTGGTACGGATGATAATGCAAACCTAGGGTCTTCTTCCAATGGTTCTACTAGTTCCCTTTTCAATTTAGCTCTATTCTTGTCTCTGACATTGTGTATTAATGAAACATCCATGATTTCTTCAAATGCCTTTACTGATTCAAAGATTTGTCAAGTAAAATACCTCAATTTCATGATTTTAGGGCTTGCGTAGATTCAACACATAATTCTTTTCCAAATCCTTGCAAAATTCTTTCCATCACTGCTCTTTGATCTCCTTGACACTTGAATTCACTTTGATGGTCAAATAATACCGATCATAACCTTTTATTAATTCAATCTTACTTAGATATGACATCGCATTCAATTATTTTGCCGCTTATTTCCAAAAAGATGTCTCTGCTACCCTGCAAAACTTAGAACTGCTTGTGATCTCGTAAAATATAATACTTTTCTTTGGACTCCTAACCATAGCATTAGAATATCATAAACTACCTTGCATTAACTGTGCAAGACTTAATTCATCATAGATCTACTTCTGTACTAAATCTAAGTTCCTATACTACTACAATTTACATGAATTAAGTACTTTGAGATAGGTCAGGTAAAGATTCATTCTTACCTTTCAATAGTTCACCTTCTTGATTACCTTCAATGTTGATTATGTATCCTTGATCTATGATTTTGGTAAAATTTACTTCATCTGAGTTACTACATCATCCTTTCTAACTGTTACTAGCATCTCCATTTCTTCTTGCATGATTCTTGGGGTTAGGATTAGGATGAAAAACTCTATAGTTCATTCTACAAAACCTTGTTGTATGTCCAATCTTGTAGCATATCTGACAAACAATTCCATTGTTTCCATATCTTGGTCCAGGTTGATTGATTTGTGATCTGCAATTTCTAGCAATGTGTCCAACCTTGTTGCATCTATAACATACTACTCCACTTCTTCTATTCATCTCTTCAGTAGGTTTCTTATCTGCATTGCTAGTATTCCTAAACATTCTACTACCATCATTATTCTCAATAAATTTAGGTTTCCTACATTCAATAGCTTTATGTCCAAAACCATGACAACTGTAACAATAACCATTAAGAGGTTTAAATTGTTTACCTATGCAATCTCTCTTCATATGACCAATAGTATTATAAGCAAAACATCTACCTTTGAATTCTCTTTGCATACCTTTGGGTGATTTCTCTTGCTTTGTTGATTCTTCTTCTTTAGATGTATCTTCAGATTTGTTGATCTCATTAGGCTTCTTCTCATCCATGCTTTTAGATATCTTCAGATCTGGTTCCTTGCCTTCATCATTTGCTTTGAAAGTGTTGAATCCAAGACCAGTCTTATCATAGAATGGTTTCTGATAGGATATTTGTTCATCAATCTTCTCAATAGTTGAATATAGCCTTTCAAGTTGTTGTTTGGATTTAGTTAGTTCACCTTTCTCAATCTTATTGTATTTCTCAAGTTCATCATACTGCAAATTGACTTTCTCAAGTTCAGATGTTACTTTGGAAAGTTTAGATTTTAGTCCTTCATTTTCAGTCTTTAGAATTTCATTCCCAGATTTTAGATTTGCTTCATTCTTGCCATTTCCATCTTTCAAACTAAGCTTCAAATTTTCTATCTTCAATTCATGCTTAAGGATCTCATTTTCTTTTTCCATATTGTTATCACAATCTTCAATAAAAACTTCAGATTCTTTTTCAAATCTCAGAACTTCCAATTTATTTTTCAATTTCTCAATGAGGTTCTTTGCATCATCATACTTTCTTTTCAAAGTATCTTTTTGAATGGTAAGCAAGTCAATCTATTCAAGAGCTTCTTCAAGATTCTTCTATAGTTGATCCATATCCATAGAGATCTTACTCAAGATGCTAGGCTTTCCTTGAATGATTTATTTCCAAGTAACTGCGCTCTGATACCAATTGTTAGAAATAGGGAATACTGAGAGGGTGGGGTGAATAAGTATTCTACAAGCTTTATCTTTTGCCCAATTATGGATATAATAGATTATCTTTATACATGCATAACATAAGAAGCTAAACAACATGCATAACAATATAGAACTCATAACACATTATTTGCTCTCGAGGAAACCCTGGCCAAGCGAAAACCCCAGTGGGGATGGTACCCACAAAGATCCACTAATCAAAAGTATCATGTTAAGGATGTTGGCCCTGTTAGGAGTCTATTACAAGCATATAGTGTATCAGTGCTGATTAAGGGACTATAGGCCTTGTTAGGAGCCTCAACCTTGTTAGGAGTTGTAGTACAAAATGTGATTACCAGATGAGTCCACTGCCCAAACAAGTAATATACAATATACACTAATTACAAAATAGGTTAAATTACATAACCTTATACTACTTGCATCGATATCATTTCACTGCTCTTTCATGATCGCTATTACATATGCTTCATATATTTCACATCATACTTCTACAATAGCTTGCTACTTGTTACAATTACTACTCTTTACAATTACAATTAAATTTATATTTATACCAATAGCTTTATCAAAGAGTTAACATCTAGGATGTTTTCCCTTTATATTGTTAAGTCATTATTTTGATAAACAAAATAATCCCTTAACTCTTTACTAGTTCTGTCTTCATATTCGGTCCTGTCGGCTTCACACTATCTTCGGTAAAACTATCATAACTTCTTCCGTACATATTGTAATGACTTGCGCTCTAAGATAGGTCATCAATAGGCATCATAGAGTCTATTTTCAAGTGTGCAAGCACTGAACTTACTCCAGTTGATGTCACACACAAAAATTGTATCCAGGTTCACTGGCAAAACACTGTATCACACTTAGTCAAATTTGCAATGCACTCTCTCATACTTGCTCTCTAACTTGTGCGATATTCATGAGGATCATATGTTTCCATAATGACAACATCTATGCAATCAACTCAGCCAAATTGCCAACAAATTTTCTCTCAAAATGGCTAATTCAACACAACTGGTTTTATGATCTTTTTCATGAAGCCCAGGCCTGCAATTCTTAGGAAAATATGGTGCAGGATAAGGAGACTATTGACATGGGAGGTAATACCTTATGCATTGAACTATATAAGATTGATGAGGCATTCACCTCCGACCCTCTGGTGACCCACTACTATAAAGAAAGCAGTATCTAGGGTTTCATGGAGTGCATGAAGGGAGGACATGATGAGCAATTATCCAAGTAGTTTGTCTCATCCTGGAATAATAGGAAAGTTTTTGTTGGTGGCATTCACTTCTAGATTAATGAGGAAGTTATTGTTGAGGTGATGGGGCTCTCTTTGGAAGGAAAAAGGTATAAAAAAACTAGTAGGATGCTGGACCCTACCAGCCTCAACCAATTCTTTAGAGTGGGGGAGAAACCTGTGAAGAAGTTTGGAGGTTTCAATTGCGAGGAGCTCCTAGAGTTCTCGCCCAAGTTGGGCCTCATTGTGATGAAGTATTTCACCCTAGAAGGTAAATTTAGGGTGTTCTACTATTAGCATTTACCTTTTCTCAATCATATCAAAAATAGGGATCTCATATCTTTATGCACCCTAAAATGGTCGCCTAGACTTTGGGACCCATTTATTAAATTATCAAATTTCCTGAATCAATACTTTGCAAATTTCAAATCAATTTCCTTGACCAATCCTAAATATTTCAATCATTTCAATTTTCCCTAAGGTTTGATCATTTCATCAATAATTTTATTTAATTAAAAGAAATATTCCCTCTTAAATAATTAAAATAACCTTATTTAATTGAAAGAAATATCTTTTAAATGAAATAAATTTATTTAATTAAATGATTTTATCTTATTTACAATAATATCTCTCTTTTAATTAAATAATGTTATCTTATTTAATTAATAGAGAATCATTCATTTAAATAAATAAAAAATCCTCTTAAAGCTCTTTTGTGATGAAAAAGGGAAATAAAAATAAAGAAAATTCCTTTTCTCTCCACACTTTCTAAAAATGAGCTTTCTTTCCTCTTTTTTCTTTTATCCCACATTTCTCTTGGAGATGCATTCTCTTCCACAGTTTCCTATATAAGGAGCCCTCTCATTCTCATTTCAGATCCAGAATTTTCATGCTATTGTTATGCTACAAGTTTTCTTGGTGACATTGGAGCTTTGGAGATCTCATTACATTTTAGCTTTCATATTTACATATAGCTTAATCTTCATAACACCCTAGCTTAGTTTCTTTCATTGTTTTAGTTTAATCTTCAGATAGTTTAATTAGCAAAGGAGAGTAAAACTTTCATTTCAATAGAGTAGTTTACTTCTTTGCATTGCTATCATCTAGATTAGTTTTTCATTTACATGCAATAACTTGAAGATCAATCAAGATTAGCATTCTTGCTTCTCATCCTTGAATCTCTCATTTCTTGGTGTACTTGCATGGGTTTAACTAGGTCAATCTGAGGGCCTCATATACAACCCCTACACTCCATGAATAGAGAGCGTGAATCGCTATTTGAGACCTCATTGTTGAGCATTCTTGAATGTAATGATTCACAAAAGTGTGACTACTTTTTACCACACATTTTTGGCACCCACTGGGGGGCCCTGAAGCAGGTTTCCCTTCTATTCTATCAATCTACTACCTGTTCTAGTGTTTTTGAAATAGTTTTTGAGGTTAAGGGTGGTATTCTCTGTAGGACGTTATTTTTTGTTTCTTTTATAGCACTTTTTCTATCAAAACTGCAATTTTTAATTTTATGTTTGTACTTCCATGCATCACTGTTACAGAATCTCGTGCGAAGTTTCTTATTGTATCACGTGAATTTTTTATGGTACTAGCACTTTTGCATGTGACAAAGGTGTTTTATTGTGCGGGCATGTGTACTTTCTCACGCGAGCCCATGTACTTTCTCACGTGAGCCTTCATACTTTCTCACGTGGGCTTGTGCTTTCTCATGCGCAGTTCGGTACTTTCTCACATGGCCTTGAGTACTGTCTCATGTGGAATTCCATGATAGTAGAGACCTAAAATTATAGATTTGTGCCTGTTGTTTCCTATTTTTTGATCTTTCTAAATTACTGTGATTGTTCCTGATACTAGTTTTCTGAGATAGCACATCAGTTATCTCATAATGCTTGGAATCTAAGGTAATTTTTTGATCTTTGTAACACTTTGATTTTGGGCATAAAATTAATATCTTGTGCATTTGGCTTGAGTGATTTATCACTTTCATAAACCACATTTCAATTTTGGGGTTTTAAAAAGAATATAGATTCATTTCCTGCATATGTGTTTCACATAGATAAGTAGGCCCTATTAACACTATTCATGGTTCTTGAGAGAGTGGGTTTCTAGTGAAGTTCTTCTCAATGAGAGAACCCTTGTAGGTAGGGAGGTTACTAAAACTATCTTTATGTTCTACTGTGTTTGTAGTCTTTGACTTTTTGATTGATGCATTCTCTCTCCCGAGAGGTTGATAGATCATGAGTTATTGAAATTATGAATCTTGGCAAGATAGTTTTAGTCTTAGTGTGTCGGATGAATCTATTCTATGTTTGGGTGAAGAGAAAAGGATAAAGGATTATGCTCTACTCCCTTTTTGGGTAGTAATAGAAACTCAGACCCTTGGATCTAAACCAAGTCCCCATGTGGTCCTTGTTGTGAGTCACCTTTTAGAGAGGGTTAACCATAGTGGACATTCCCTTCATTGGGTAAACCACGTGGACGAAACCTCAAGTAGTAATAGCCACTTTTTCTGTGGTAGTGACAACCGCTATACAAATGTCCTTGTGGAAGAAATCTCCATGGGTACAGTTTCTTGATGGGCTATCAGATCTCCTCAGCATCTCCGATTGATTGAGTTCTCGGAATGTGTCAAAACCCTGATGCATCTAAATTGGAGTTTTCCTTCTTGAAATTGTAAAATTTGTAGAGTCAAGCCATTATTAAAAACCATAGTGCAACCAAATTTTTCTTTTTAGGACTGTGTGTGATTGGGAAAACATTTTCGAGAATATACACAACTAGTATCTTTAAGGAATAGCATACTAAGTCAATATTCATGTTCATGAGCGAGGTTGCTTTGTCCCTTGCCTATTGTTTGAAGATGTTTTCTTGCTTGAACACCATGGTTGCCATCTTATGTGCTTGATAAATGCTATAAATTTATTAATATGGCTGGTTAATCCTTTTAAAACAAACAAAAGACTGAAATTGTGATTTTTGCACACTTGCTATCGTAAGGATTGTATGATACTGAAATCCCATCACACTCTGGTCTCAATTTTCTCATGTGATATATCATTTCTGGCACTTTATTGCATGCCTGTTATAGACTTTATCGAACAACCTACCTGGATTACATCACACTGCTCTGTGTGAAATATCATTCTGCAAGATTCTATCACACTGCTTCTTGGAAACTATCGCACATAACCTTTTTGTTGTCTCACTATTGTCCGCAATCCAAAGCTGATTTGTGTCATTTTTAGCCCTCCTTAGTTGTTCCAGGTCAGATCAGGCTACTCACCCTACTATTGGAGACCTATTTTCACTTGGGATTCTTGTGTTTTTGACCTCTTGCATTAGTGACCTTTGACTTTACAAGTAACCTTGCTTGAAATTGGTAAGTTAGAAATCATCCTTGTTGAGTAGATACACCTTTAGATTCTTTGATAACATACTTGGAGAGTCTTAGCAGTCTTTTGTCCAATTCACTTCCACCCAAAGTCAATTTCAATCAGATATAACTTGGTTAAGATCATCCTCTTGATCCATATGTGCTAGGATACTTATCCGTTGATTGGGCACCTCTGTGGCAATGTTGACTTACACCTTTTACAATTTTCTATATCACCATCTTTCTTTTGGACAATTGAACACTTTTACTATCCTAGTTTGATACCAATGTATCTTAGGGTTGTCTTATCATCGAGTGCTTTTCCTTTCATGTTGGTTACTACAAGGTATCAAGTGAGTCAAGGGAAACCACCTTAGGTTGTCTTTAATCAATTACCTCCAGTCCAAACTCATCAAAAGCATAATGGAAAGGAATCTATATTTGACCAATCACCTAGGAGTGAGTCTACTAAGTTGAAGACCCCCTTAGCATCTTCCCATTTAGGTATGGATATGAGTTATACCATGACTCAGTGGGAGAGGGAAGCTATGGATCAAAGCCTTAATGACCTCTAGAAAAGACACATAGACAACATTCTGTTTGGTAATTCCTCTCATGATGCTCAACCTGGTTCACCTCCCATCAATACCAAGTACCTAGATGCATATCAAAGAGCTAAAAGGCATGAGAGACAAGCTCACCCAGAACAATGGTCACAACATAAAGACCAAGACAATGAACCTAGTGATGCTCATGTCAATGCAACGTATACCAATGACTTGTTCAAAAAGTCAAGACCAAACTCACCACTTCAAACAACCTCAAGGTATACAAGTGAGACTCAAAAGGATTGAGCATGAGAAGAAAGCCTTTCTAGATGAGAAAGTTGTGAAGCAAGAAAATTTTAGACAACTTGAGGTGGAGAGACAAGCTTTGTTAGAATTGGAAAGAAAAGCCTCTCAAGAAGAGAAAGATAGGTTTTTAGCCCAACAACTTAATACCCAATTCAACAATAGGGATCCCAATAGTGGAAATAACTCTCCTCCCTCCACTCCTTCCAGAACACCACGCAATAGAAGGAATTCAAGAACCCCTTCAAGATCTCCTAGTCCTAGAGGAAGAAGGACTTCACAACACGCTCATTATAGGAGACAGACGCCTCCTAGGAACTCAAGACAACCCTCCCAATGAGCTCATCATGGCTCCCAACACTGAGGTAGTAGTGCAATTTTTTATGCTCAAGACTTTATGAGGATGCGACAAGAACCACTATTCAAACAATATGTGGAGAAGTATCTAGAGAAAAACAAGGATAAATTCCTAGAGAGCTCGATTAACAAGGGTGCCAGAGTACATTAGAACTTTGATGTGGATAGGAAAATCAAGAAACAAAGCCCATCACAAGAAGAGGAAATCAAGCAAATGAAAAGCATGATAGAGAAAATGATGGCACCAAAGAGTTCTTTTAACCTTGACTCTATTTGTCCTAATCCTTTTGATAGGAGTGTGAGTATGAGGGATTTTCCTAGGAAGGTTGAAATTCCACAGTATGTAAAGTATGATGGCAATGGTGACCCACATGATCATGTGCATTAGTTCTACATCATGAGTTTTGAATTTCACCAAGATGACTCCTATCTTATGAGATTATTTCCAAGGAGTCTCAAGGGCCAAGCAATGGAGTGGTTTACCAACATAACCCCTCTTGTCAAAACCTTTAAATAACTTTTTCATAGATTTGTGCAACATTTTGTATACAACTTGTCAAGATCAGTTACTATGCTAGACTTGTGCAATTTGAAACAGAATCAAGGAGAATCCTTTGTTACCTTCTTACAAAGATGGAGGCGACAATGCTCTAGTTATCCTAGGACTATTCATGAAGATGAAAAAATTGACATCCTTGTCAACAACTTGGTGCCTGAAATATGGTATGAGGTTTGAAAGACGGTCTTCAATTCCTTTGATATCATGGTCAAAACTGCATGCAAAATTGAGGATGTTTTAAAAGAGCAAGGAATTATGACCAGACATGGCAACAATAACAACAATGGTCAAAACAATAATAATTACAACAATGATAAGGGGAAGAATGTACATTGGAAAAAAACAAACAAGTGGTCAACAATGGAGTTGTAGACTCTTCACAACCTAAGGATCAAGGTGTTCTCCACTTTTCCAGTGCAGTTCAAGCTATGAGAGAGCAGGCCAAGGTATCAAGAGAAGTCCAAGAAGGAAAAATGTCAATTTTCAAAGCTTGGTGTTTCCTATGAAGATGTTTTCAAAATTCTTATTACCAACAATCTTGCACATCCTCAAGATCTTGCAAAGCACCATATTCCTGATGTTAAGCCACATTGGTGGGATGAGAAAGCTTTCTGCAAATTCCACAATGGTATTGGACATGACATCAAACATTGTTGGAAGATCAAGCACATTATTCAAGATCTAATTGAGAGTGGGAAACTTCAGATAGATGGTTTGAACACCAATGTTGATCAAAAATCATTTAAAGAGCCTTTGCCTAAGTATGAAAAGGGGGAAACCTCTAAAACCAAGGATGGCAAGGCTACAATCAAATACACCTACACGTCTGTAGAAAATGTTGTTAACATGCTTGAAGTTGTGGAAGGAGGTGTCAATATGATGAGGAGCAAAGATCCCTATGGATATGACTCTCCTCCTTTCTATGATGAATAACCTATGGTAGTGCTAAGGGGTCCTCACTCTAAAAGGTCATCTGAAGCCCTTAACACTGTCACAAGAAGCCAAAGTCAAGGTCTTGTTGTTATTAGAGGTCCTAGTTCCTACCAGTCCAGCAAACCCAAGCAAGTGGCATCTAAGAATTTCACCACCAAGTCAACTGTGAGTCCTCAGTTGAATTATAACCTTGTTGATTAGCTACAAAGAGCGCCAGCTCAGATTTCCATCTTTGAGCTTTTAGAATTGTCTCCAAGACATAAACAAATCCTTGAGGATGTTTTACGTACAATAAATGTCCCTAACAAGATAGATGTCGATTAATTCCAAAACATGGTTAATCATCTTGCTATCCCACATTACCTAACATTCTCAGAAGAAGATGATAAAGCTTTGAGCCATCCACATAATCTTGCCCTTCACATTGAGGTCATGATACATAAAACCCATGTCAGGTGTGTGTTGATAGATGGGGTGTTGGGCTAAACATTTGTTCTTTGAGTTTGTTGAAAATACTGGGTTATTGTGAAGAAGTTATTGATACTCAGAAGAAGATTACCATTAAGGCC
Source organism: Chamaecyparis obtusa (assembly GCA_027943335.1). Lineage (NCBI taxonomy): Eukaryota > Viridiplantae > Streptophyta > Pinopsida > Cupressales > Cupressaceae > Chamaecyparis > Chamaecyparis obtusa. The sequence continues at coordinate 47,084 of BSBK01005716.1, forward strand.
TATGATGAGGCAGAAATAATTTCCAAAGGGTTGGCTATTCTTCCCATTAGAATTGGTCCTATTGAGAAGGACATTTTGTTCCAAATTGTTGATGCTAGTCCTCTAGCATATAACATCCTGCTTGGTAGACCATGGATCCATGACATGCAAGTAGTGTCGTATACTTACCATCAATGTGTTAAGTTTCCCTATAATGGACTAGAAGTCTATATACCTAGGGATAGCACATTATCTATCAATGCAATTTCAGTAGGGACTCACATTCCTCTCAACAAAGAAGTAGAGGATTTCAATGCAACTCTAGAACAATGAAAAGATAAGTTCAAATCAATAGACCTTGGTATGGGGGGGTATCAACTTGACTCCTTTTCAAAGATGCCAATTTCACCTAGGTCTTATGGTAGGCCCTCACAAGAGATGAAACCCTCATCCTCAACCATGACCTTATTTGGCACATTTGTGGAATCCTCAATGCCCATCCAAGATGAAAAAGAAGAGGTGGTTGTTAAAGATTAGATCTACAAAGAAGAGAAGTATATGCACATTGAGAACTTCTCTCCTTCTCCTAAAGCTTATGGGAGAGGATATACTTTGGTCAAAAATATGGGCTATCCTGGACATGGCCCTCTTAGCCATAGATTAGATGCTAGAGCCAAACCTCTTAATCATAACCTTTTTGGGCGTAAGTCCAAGACAATGGTTGGCCTAGGTTTTTTGAAAAATAACAAGAATAATGTTCCTATCCTTGATGAGTAGGATAGTGAAGATGAATCATAGTAGATACCAAATTTGACAAATCAGCAAGACATGTGTGATGATTGGATTCCTTCTACTAGTCTCCTTTGGGGAGATTCAAATAATCCAACCACTCATGCAACAGTTTCAAGCATAGAATAAGATGGATCAGACATAGAAGCAAGAGAAGGTGTTACCCTTCATGACATCAAAGATTCTACATCAAGGCATCCCAAGCCTTTCTGGTGTCTAAATTCAAAAATGGACTCACATTAGTATGAGTGGGACTCTCTCTCTGATTGTTCCACAATTGACATGGATGTTGATGTCATCCATACTTATAGTTCTCAACCTGAGGTAGCTGATGAGTCACATGTAGGGCTAGAGGATTGGAACCTATGTGTTGCCTCGGTGGATGATTCTTCACTTGATAGGTCTACTCTTGATTTGGGTAACTTAGAAGAAAACTTGATAGAATCTAACTCTACGATCACCAGAGATGATGTCATCTATATCCATAACATTGAATCCATCATTGACTTACCCCTTGCTAAACCTCATCTCATTGATTGGTCCAAATGTTATCAGGAGCCTAAGCTCTTAACATTCTAGAATGACTATGAGATAACTTGTACCTAAACACCATTGAACCCATAGTCTCTTCCACCAATGAACCGACTACAAGCATGATCGAGCCAGACATCAAGTACCTTAGTCAAAAGATAAAAACAAAAGAAAATAAAAAGAATAGGAGTTTTGATGGAAAAAACCACTGTGTGGTAGTGTCAGAACCAAAAAAAGTAAAAATAAATGATGTATCCAAAGGTGAAAACCTCTCAGAGGTGCCTACAGATGAGGTACTTGATTGTCTCCCCATTTATTTTCAAGACAAATCGTCAGTGCTTGTTGAGCCTACACAGTCAGTTAATCTAGATACAGAAGAGGCTCCACAGATTGTACATTTGGCTCAATCCTTATCATTTCAAGAGAAAGAAGCCTACATTGAGTTCCTACAAAGAAAGAAAGTCAATTTTGCTTAGACTTATTCAGACATGCCAGGGTTGGACACTAATATAATTATGCATCACTTGTCCATAGCTCCAAGTGTTAAACCAGTCAAACAAAAATTGAGGAAAATGCATCCTCACATTGCTCTTTTAGTCAAAGAAGAACTGGAAAAACTCTTTATTATAGGATTTATAAGGGCTATTGACTATGCAGAATGGATATCCAACATTGTACCAGTTTCAAAACATGATAAATCCATTTGAATCTAGATAGATTTCAGAGATGTCAATAGAGCATGCCCAAAGGATGATTTTCCACTCCCTAACATAGACATGATAGTGGACATGACTGTGGTTATGAGATCTATTCCTTGATGGATAGTTTTTCTGTGTATAATCAGATTAAGATAGCTCCTGAGGACTAGGAAAAGACTACATTCACTTGCACATGGGGTACTTATTGCTGGAATGTCATGCCTTTTGGATTGAAAAATGTAGGAGCTACATATCAAAGAGCTATGACAACAATTTTCCATGACATGGTGCATAAGAATATGGAAGATTATGTGGATGACACCCTGGCTAAGTCAAAGAAAAGAGACACACACTTGGATGATTTAGAAGTAATTCTAGATCATATGGAGCAATTTCAATTGAGATTAAATCCTAAAAAGTGTGCATTTGGAGTCACCTCTAGAAAATTTCTAGGATGTATCATTTCAGCCAAAGGAATAGAAGTGAACCCAGAAAAGGTTCTAGCAATCTTGGATATGCCACCTCCCAAAAATATTAGCCAAATGAGGAGTCTTCAAGGATGTCTTTAATCTATAAGGAGGTTCATTTCACAACTTGCAGATAGAGCTCAACCCTTCAATAAGAACTTACATAAGGGAGTCAAATGTGTGTGGAATGAGGATTGTCAAAGGAGCATAGATCAGATTAAGGAATACTTGGAAAATCCTCCAATCTTGATGCCTCCTATCCTAGGAAAGCCTCTCATACTGTATGTTTCAGCAACAGAATCTTCCTTTGGGGCATTATTAGCTCAACTTGATGACACTGGGAAGGAATGAGCCATATATTACATCAATCAGACTCTTGTTGCATATGAGGTTAATTACACTAGTATTGAGAAAGCTTTCCTTGCTGTGGTGTTTGCTTCCTAAAAGTTACGACACTACATGCTTGTGCACACAACAAATCTCATAGAAAAGATTGATCCTCTTAAGTATTTTCTCAGTAAGGCTGCCCTCACAGGTAGACTTGTTAAATGGATGATGGTTCTTTCAGAATTTGACATAGAGTATGTTGAGTGCAAAGCTATAAAAGGATAAGCCATAGTAGACCAATTGTCTGATTTCCCAATTCAAGGTACCATGCCTATTCAAGTTGAATTTCCAGATGAGCACCTAATGTACATGACTAAGAGAAAATGGAAGATGTTCTTTGATGGCTCTTTTATGCAAAATGGTTCAAGACCTGGAGTGTTGTTTGTTTCTCCTCATGGGTACATAATTCCTAAGTCCTACAAACTATTTTTCCCATGTACAAATAACATTGTTGAGTATGAGGCTTTGACAAATGGACTCAAGATGGCTATTGAATGGAATATCATAGAACTGCGCATCTATGGGGATTCACAATTGATAGTCAACCAGGTTAATGAACAATATCAAACAAAAGATGAAAAACTAATACCTTATAAGAAAATGGTTGATTCATTAAGACAATATTTCACATTTGTCACATTTCAGCAAGTCCCCAAAGAAAAAAATAAAGTAGCTAATGCTATGGCTACACTTGCTTTGCTCCTTCAATTAGAGTAGCATGAGTCTAGATTTGAATTCCTGGTGGAAGAGCTACACTATCCTATTTATGAATCACAATAAAGTCATGTAATCTGTACCCTTCTTAGTCATCAATCATCCCGCTATGGTGCCATTTACTCATAGCTGCGTGATGGCATCATCCTTGACACATTTAACTGATCTGAAAGAAGAAACCTCACTCCAAACACCTCTCACCATTCCCTCATCTCTAGTGATTTGTATAGGAGGGGTTTAGATGGGACACTTCTTAGGTGCTTAGAAAAGGAGGAATCTGATCAAGTGCTAGTTGATATTCACGAGGGCATCTATGGGGGACATTCTAATGGTCTTTCCATGGCTCGAAGGTTTCTTAGGGTGGGGTACTATTGTCCTACCATGCAGATGGATGTAGTAGCTTTTGAAAAATCATGCAAAAAATGCAAAAAACATGGCCACCTAATACATGCTCCAGGCAGGGAGCTCATTCCTTCCATATCTCATTGGTCATTTCTACACTAGGCCTTTGATCTTGTTGGGTAGATTCATCCCAACTCATTAGGTGGACATAAATTTATCATCACTACTACTGATTACTTTACCAAATGGGTAGAAGCTATTCCACTTTTTGTTGCTTCAGGCAAGACAATTCCTCTATTTATTTTGAACCATATCGTCTGTCGATATGGAGTGCCTTCAGAGATAATCAGTGATAATGGAGGTCAGTTTAAAAATAAGGACCTTACACAACTCTGCAAGAAATTCAAGATAAAATAACATTGGTCCTCCATTTACTTCCCACAAGGAAATGGACAAGCAGAGGCTTCAAATAAAACCATTCTTAAAATTTTACATCAAACAGTTCATAAGAATGGTAGAGATTGGCATCTACAGATAAATCCAGCCTTATGGGCTTATAGAACAAGTATTCATACTCCAAATGGGGCTACTCCTTTTGCCCTTACCTATGGCACTGAAGCAGTGCTACCTTTAGAGGTTGAGATTCCTTCACTCAGAGTCTCTCTCAAAGGTCTAGTTACAGATGAAGACTACCATGCCATGAGACTACAAGAATTAGAACTTCTAGATGAGAAGTGTAAAGCATCATTTGACCATATGATGGTCTATCAAAAGTGGATGTCCAAAGCCTTCAACAAAAAGGTTCACCCTAGAGCATTTCAAGTGGTAGATCTTGTCCTATGATAAAATCCTAAGAATGAACTACATAGAGAACAAAAGGGAAAATTTGAACCTAATTGGCTTGGACCCTACATTATCATAGCGGCTTATGGGACAGGTGCTTACTTATTATTTGACAAAGAGGGAGAACAACTCCTTGATCCTATCAATGTCTTGCACCTGAAGAAGTTCTATCCTTGATGCCTGTTTTGTCTAGAGGCATCCTTTGTACATATTTATTGATCTTGAAAAAATTTCAAAAAAATTCATATATGATGCTGAAAAAATAAAAATAAAATAAAATAATCAAAAATTCAAAAAAATAGAAAACGTGCCTGGTGAAAACTTGGAAATAGGCACCTTGGTAGCAAAAATACAAAAAAATTATTAAAAGTCCTAAAAAACAAAAAAAAAATTAAACAAAATTGCAATAAAATCCAAGTTGTGAAAATCTGGAAACAGGCGCTACTTGAGGCCTTTGCACCCCTATTTTTTTTAGCATGTGTCCTCGACACTTAGCCTTTCTCCATCATGCCTTGTCCTTGTTGCCTTGGTTTGGAATTGGTCTTTGTCTTTGTCTAGGGGGCATAATTGTGTTAGCTTTGGTCTCTTGGATGCGTTTGTCTTTAGGACATCTGGCAAACGGTGTTTTTCAACACCACCCGAACTATTTTTTTCAACACAATCCCTGACATCGAGTGTTTTTCAACACTTATCAGTTTGGTCTTATCTAGTTTTTTCATGTGATTTTACCTGCTTGCAAGCATTTGATCCTTATCCTCAGAACTCAGTATCAGTGAACACACTTCAATTTTTAAACACAACACTTAATGCTTGAGCTATATCATGATATTTTATTTATGTGCTAATTGTTATTAATTTTCGTTGAGTGTCCTTGTCTAATAAGTCTCTCCGGGATGCATAGCTAGAGGACCTGGGGCATGGGGCATGTTTTTATTTTCTTTTTGCTTGTGGGTGTGGTCTTGAACCTCTTAAGTATCTCTTGTTGTTCCCTTGACACACTTAGGAGATTTGAGGCATCATCCTTGACTGTCTTTTTTACACAATCATTCTTATGGTCATCCTGGCATCTATGCCTTGATGTGAAAGTGGTTTTGCTACATTAAATTGGGTGAGCTAACATGGAAGTCATCTTGACCCTTATGTCTTTGATGCTCATGTTGGAATCTTTCCACATTCCAATCTGATATAAATCATATTCATATCTTCATAGTTGCGCTTCTAACTATTGATGATTGTGTGATTTTACGATGTCCATTAACAATGGCCCAATGATAAAAATAAGTTCTTTACATTCTCTAATGAATGATGAACTTAAAATCCTATGGTACAGTTTCCCTATTGCAAGTACACCTTTGCATTTTCATGTAGCTTTCATTGTTAGACTTAATGATTAATTTGCATTTTTACACTACATTATGAGTTTGAGAGGGTTTTCCTTCATCTTTCTTATGGACTTTTAATCAACTGTGATCACGTTTTGATCTTCATTTCCCTATCTTCTTTCGTGATCTCAATCGAAATTTCCTATCTTAAACAGTTGGTCAATATTTTGGGGAATCCTCTTTAGTGGGGCAAGTTCTCTTTCTTCTCTCCATTTCTCTCCATTTCTTCCAAAATTCTATCTTCCATTCACTTTCACCCCACTTCTTTTCTTCTAAATTCAACCTTGGGGCATAAAATTTCATGCTTAGTGATCTACCTTGGTTCTGTGATCCTTATATCTTTCATCTTAAATCAAGAACCTTATCTTTAGTTTAATTTGATCAAAATTATCAATTCACTATTTCTCCTCCATCTCATTTCAATTTTGATCATGAGGGGGCAGTACCTATCAAACTTCAATCCTTGATTCAACTTTATAAAACCTATCAATCAAACCTTGCTTGAGACTTGACAATAACCTATTTACAGGGGTGTTGGCATTGTCTTTTTCAATCAACTTATCTTTGTCTTGATGTGTTCCCATCCGTCGAACACACATCTTGGTTATTTTGTGATCCCAAATCGATCTCACACTTCAATTCCATTCTTTGGCTATATGTGTTCCTAGAATGATCACACATTACCGAAAGAGGGGCAAATGCGTGCACCCTAAAATGGTCGCCTAGACTTTGGGCCCCATTTATTAAATTATCAAATTTCCAGAATTAATACTTTGCAAAATTCAAATCATTTTCTTTGATCAATCCTAAATAATTCAATCATTTGAATTTTTCCTAAGGTTTGATCATTTCATCAATAATTTTATTTAATTAAAAGAAATATTCCCTCTTAAATAAATAAAATAACCTTATTTAATTAAAAGAAATATCTTTTAAATGAAATAAATTTATTTAATTAAAATATCTTTTAATTAAATGATTTTATCTTATTTAGAATAATATCTCTCTTTTAATTAAATAATGTTATCTTATTTAATTAATAGAGAATCATTCTTTTAAATAAATAAAAAATCCTCTTAAATCTCTTTTGTGATGAAAAAGGGAAATAAAGATAAATAAAATTCCTTTTCTCTCCACACTTTCTGAAAATGAGCTTTATTTCCTCTTTTTCCATTTATCCCACATTACTCTTGGAGATGCATTCTCTTCCACAATTTCTTATATAAGGAGCCATTTCCTTCTCATTTCAGATCCATAATTTTCATGCTATTGTTATGCTGTAGGTTTTCTTGGCGACATTGGAGCTTTGGAGATCTCATTACATTTTAGCTTTCATATTTACATATAGCTTTATCTTCATAAAACCTTAGCTTAGTTTCTTTCATTGTTTTAGCTTAATCTTCACATAGTTTAATTAGCAAAGGAGAGTAAAACTTTCATTTCAATAGAGTAATTTACTTCTTTGCATTGCTATCATCTAGATTAGTTTTTCATTTACATGCAATAACTTGAAGATCAATGGAGATTAGCATTCTTGCTTCTCACTCTTGAATCTCTCATTTCTTGGTGTACTTGCATGGGTTTAACTAGGTCAATTTGAAGGCCTCATATACAACCCCTGCACTCCATGAATAGAGAGTTGTGAATCACTATTTGAGACCTCATTGTTGAGTGTTCTTGAATGTAATGATTCATAGAAGTGTAACTAATTTTTATCACACAATATCAATTCCCTTTTACCTCCTTCATTCCATTGAAAGCAATATTTTGGATATTAGGGAAAACCGTGAAAAACTAATCCCTATTCTCCATAGGGGTCTCCTGCTCTATCTTTATAACTTCCATAAGGACATCTTTCCTCTGCCCCAACATCCCCATCTTATCCAAGAAGTCACCGAGGAGGATTCCCCTTCAAAAACTGACAGTCTCACTCAATCCACCTCCCACTTTATCCAAAAAATTTAGGAGATGGATCTTGTCCCTAAAGATGATAAAAGCCAAAAAACTTGCATGAAAAACCCTTTCAAAAGGGTGGAGGAGCTTGACGAATCTCATGTCTTTGAGTCCTTAGATGCTAAATATTTGAAGGAGACTGATAGTACCCCTGAGACTGAAAGGAAGCCCAAAAAATGGTGGATTTTGGATAGCTAGGTCAAGTTGTTTAGGGGGCTCTGTTCATCGTCGGTCTAATAGAATTACTAAAAAGAAGTGTGAAACCAAAATTAGGGAAACAACTTTGAAGGAGAAGTCGCTATTGAAAAAAGACTCTGATACCGCTAAGTCAATTGAGGGCTCTTTCGATGATCACTTGAGTCCAAACAGGACTGGCACCACTCCCCCTCTAAACCCTCAACAAACCATGAAGAATCCCCATAGCACTACCCCCCCCAGCCTCCCTTTATGATCATCAGACCAAGTCCCCTACTACTGAGTATAACTTTGTGCCTCTGGATGGCAATGATAGGTTTAAGGGCACCCTTAAGCTGAAGTTCTTGGAATTGGACAATGAGATAGCTGGAATCAAATAGGACATGCAGGAATTCAAAAACCACATTATGGTTACTAACAAGTTTTCTCTTAAGGTCATGCATGCTTCAGCTGTGACCCTTTGCACTATGCAATAAAATTGGTTGGTGGCAAACTGGAGGCAAACGAATACAATAAAGACCTCTTCCTATTCCTATAGGAAGAGTGGGCCATGACCCTGATGTCCAAACATGTGGGTGGGAGATCTTAGATGCTGTTGTTATGAGGTTTTTATTTTTGATTCGGCATGGCCCTAAGTTCTCTATGTTGCTTTCATGTCTTAAGGTTAATCTTCCTAGTTCATGGTCTATCCCTAGGTGGCATGATACTATTAATTTAATTGCTACTACTTGCTTCAGATACTCTGGTTCGACATTTTTGAAAACAATTGTTCTGTTTGTTTTTGATAGAGATAGATTAGACTTTATTTTTTTGGTAAACAAACTATTGATGGAATTCTCTAGACTAGTGCTATTAATATGCTTTTGATGTGCTTCTAGTCCTTCTATACCATGGGCCAGGACCCTCTCGCTACTTTTATCTATTAAAAACATGGAAACAAGTGCAGAAAATTGTGATTCTACTAGTGATCACAAAATTATCATTTTGTATATGTGTTGACGCAAATACATAGAACATTTTCAATTTTAAACCTTTTCAAAATGAATTATTCATAGGCGAGATTACCATATTGTCTACATGCTTGCCTTCCATTTGAAGAATCCAACTCATTGGCTGCAATCTTTCTTGCATTGTACACATAACTATTTTGAATTCATAATCTTTTTATATCTATAGCCCATCTTCCTTTCACCCATCACGGTTTACACTCATTTAGTGGTGTGTCATTAAAAATTAGTATAGAATGGAAGAAGCTCCGATTGGTAGTGTGATAAGCTTGGTAGAGTGTGGCATTAAGGATCTGCCTTTGAGCTTCCCCAAAGATGAGGATGAGTGCCCCACAGTCCCACACAATGTCTTTTCCAATGAAATCCCTCTGAGTAAGAGCTGAAGTGAAAATATCATGTCAAGAGTGAGGTATATTTTAGGTTGTCAATAATGGAGTTCCAAGGGAGCTCGCAGACATCATGATGAGCCACACAGTGGATTTATTCTCTCTCTCACTCGAGGAAAAACTAGACTACACTTTCAAACCTGGAACCTATCTTGGCTATGGTAATGGTAGGTTTACCAAGGACGACCATCTCATAGACTGGAGAGATTTCCACGCTACCATATTCTTACCTCGGGACCCAAATTTATGGCCATCTAAACCACCTACCATGCGGTAACTTTTCGTCAACCATGTAGTTAAGAGATCTTTGATATAGTATTTTTTCAGTGAAACTTATTGAGTAATATTTATGAGAACTCATCATTTATGAGAATGAATGGAACACTTAGCACTTATTGTATCTAGGTGATGCTCACTAGGTGTTACTATGATGTATGACCTCTTAGATGTTTTCATCTAAATGTAATGAATGCTAAGTGTTCAATTCATTCACATGAGAGATGAGTTCTCCTAAAACTATATTCATGAACATGGGTCAATGCGTTTGACTCAAAAAATACACAGTTAAATTCTCCTAGAAATATCATAATTTGACTTGATTAGATAATATTTCCTACTTATGAGATCAATTTCAAATTTGATTATAGCTTATATATTTTGCTTCCCAAAAGACTATTGCATAATATAGCGATGCCATTGTTGAACTGATAAAAGAATTATGAGAGCCCATCCCCAAAGCTCTTGGGTTAGAGTCTAAAGCCATAGAGAATGCATGTGGAGATGTAGAATAGAAGCTTCTATTGAATTATTACCTGAAATGCCCTCTCTCTGATTTGATGTTGGGAGTTAAGAGACACACAGATCCAGGGACCATAACTCTTCTAGTGCAAGACATTGTTGGGGGACTCCAAGTTACCAAAGATGATGGCAAAACTTGGGTGACTGTGGAGCCGATCAAGGGGGAATTTGTAGTAAATTTGGGAGATCAGATGCACGTAAGTGCCTTTCTCATCTATTTTTTCCTTTATTTGTTTTAAATAAAGTAAGAAATGGAAGATGGGATAATTAGTAAAGCTAGTTTCATTTCTGGTATTAATATGAAATAGTCATTATTTAATGCGAGAATAAAGTATTTTGTCATTTGTGGCCATTTTTTTAATTCTCAAATTAGAAAATTAATCCACATCCGTGTGTCAACTGTTAAGGGATTATAATCTTATTTTTTTATAATTTTTTTTTATAATGTTATTTTTTAAATTAATAATACATATTTTAATTTAAAAATATATAAGTTTAAAATACATATATATTTTAATGAGAAAAACCAGCAAAAAAAAGATTAAAAAAAATAAAATTTGTAAGAAAATATTTTTTTTATAATTATAATTTTTTAATAAGTTAAAATTACATATTGTTCAAATTAATTAAAAAAATGAAAAATAATCCTTATTCCAATTCCACGTTATGAGATCCAAATGCATAATAGATTATTTCAGCTTTCATTTTCAGTATTAATTAATCTGAGAATACGTCCTTATTCTAGAATAAGTCTATTCTGGATAAATTAATTTCATGCACCAAACAGACCCTAAAAAATTTAAGATGTTAAGTAATAGATTTTTCAAGAATTCGAATCATCAAGCTATGGTGAATTCAAACACTACAAGAATGTCCATAGTAACTTTCTACAATCCCAATCCAAATTCGATAGTTTACCGACTGGTGGGATTGGTTGACGAGGAGAATCCCAGAAAAATTGAATGTTGCGTATACAAAGAGTTTTATGGCGGGAAGATGACCAAGCACGTCGTAGATAGAGCCAAAAAAACTAGAATTGATGGAAGGAAGGAAGATAAGTGGTACTTAGACATTCAAAAAATATCAAAATTTATGCATATAATAATTAGTGATGGTTTAAGTAGTTTTTTGTCATTAAAGTAAGCATTGTTTGGCATTTTACATTAGCTAAGGTTTGCAATACAATTTCAGTAAAGGTATATATCCTTTACTTGTCTAGTATTTAAAATTTTCTAGGTATCTAGAGCGTAGAGACTTTGATATTTAATTTCTCAGTTACTGATATGTGTAACAGTCCATGGATGATGTTTCATCTCTAAAATTAAGACATTTCAAGCTGTGGTTGAAGGAGGAATCAATTTAGACTCTAAATAAGTGGGAGTTGAAAACATGACACAGTTAATATGGTTTTGTGAATGTGTATATTGGAAGCGTAAAATTCAGCAACATTCAAGTTATACACGCATCTTGAATTGATATATTCTATGGCTACATTCCACATTTTACATTTTATTCTTCCTTTAAATTTGTATTAAACTTGACATTATAATTAGTACCGATTGGAGTGAAGAATTTACCATGATCTAAAATAAAAAATAAATCACAATAGAAAAATGAGACGAAGTTGACATACACTAATTTGAAGAAATAAGTGTATATATAGATGTACAAGTGATTAGATTGAAACATAAGTTAAACCTAAGATTCAATGAGTGGTGGCGAGTTGCCCCCCACTAAGCTAGGATGAGATGTTGAAATAGAATTGACACCTCTCTAGACACCTCTTTACATAACTCCTAAAAGATGACTACTTATGTAGACAAGTGTCAAACATCTATGGACAACTAAGTAGGCTTAATAAGCTTAAGTGTAATTAAATAAATACACTAACACCCATCTTAAGCATAACTTAGGAGGACAAGATAAAAAAATATGTCTTGGCTACTAGCCTGGTGATGTCCTCATGTACAATGCCTAAAGTAAAGAAAGATAGAAAATTCAGTGGGAAGAAATATCCTCCAAAATAGAGAACAAAATAGAAGAAGCCTATAAGGCCTCCCCGAAAGATGATGATGATGTTGATGAATCTACTTGAATGTGACTATCATCTATTGAATCATTTGAATTATGAGGACTGGAATCAAAATCTAAATGAGATCCCATATGGTGTCTAGCACTAGAATATATAATCTTTTGAGTAAATAAGACAAAGAATTTCAATTTCTCTTTGTCCTTAGTAATTTCCTAATTTGAAGAAGATATTTTAACAGAATCAGTTACCTCAATACTATTCTTTTTTAGTAGAAAAGTGAGGTTTTCAATTTAATTTTTTATGCATTGATGCTCTTCATGACCGGTTTTGTTACAAAATAAATATTTATCTCTCTCAGTAATCGATTCTTGAGATGAGCTATCATTTTTGAAGTTATCAATTTTGTCTTCTTTCTTCCCTTGTATGTCCTTTTTAGGGTTCTTTTTCTCTCTTTTATCATTTTGATGCTTTTTCATTTCTTGCAATTAGAGCTTGTGCCTTGGTGGATCTCAAAGTACCCATTTGAATTAACTTTTCTTGTTTCCTTGCAAGATCAGCAATATATTTATCAAGTGACGACATAGACCATGAGGTACTAAGGGATCCTTTAATAGAATAGAAGGTAGAGGCAAACACAAAAAATCCAGAGCCTAGTTTGGAAAGCATAGACAGGATTAATTGATCCTCTTTCTTGTCAACAATTCCATAATATTTTAATTGCAACTTCAAATATTTAAATTAGGGAAGAAGTCCTCTAAAGCTGAAAATCTAGAAGGACTAAGACCTAGGAGTAGATTTTCCAACTCATGACTTCTACTGTCATCAATTGTCCCAAATAGTTTGTTTAAAGATTTCTAAACTTCACTAGGTGTTTTCAAGTTCTCAACATGAAATACTAATTTAGGAGATAGGTTTAAACATAAAATCCTAAATTGCTTGGTCACACTTAATTAAAAAAATATCTTTCTCCTTAGCTGCATTAGGTTTTTTTATGTTCTCATTTTTACCCCATACAAGCCTTTATTGTTTAGTACAAGAATGACTTTTAACTTGCAATCATGATAATTGAAATGTGTTAGAGGTTCTATAGTCATATTAGGATCCATGTTTCTAGGCTTAGATTATTGCTTGTAGAATGTAGAAAATATGAAAACTTCATTAGGAAGTGTGAAAAATAGAAAAGACACAACACCCATTTGATTATATCCTCCCTTTATTTTTGACTCTTTCTTAAAGGGGATATTTGTAGCCAAACCCACAAAAAATACTAAAAATGACACTTTATAATGATAGTGCACGAGGGTGTCTGTTGGATTTGTGATGAAGAACATGCACTTTTCCAAAATATAGAACTCAATTTTAAATTTGTTAGAAAAAGTTATAAACAAATGGTTTTTTCCCTATCTTCACTAATGGCCATAATAAATATAGGAGGTCCAAATTTAAGCCCCGTAGGGTAGGAAAGAACCAAGGACTAAAAATCATGTGACTATGGGCTAAGCTCTAAAAGAAGTGACGAATAGTGACTCCAAGACATGTAATAAATTTGATGGTTGTCAAACCTTCTTTAAGTCAAAAAAGAATTTTCAAATAACAAACTAATTGTCTTGATATTGATGGGTGAATGCATAAAGGAGGCCAAAGGAATAGAATCACTGGCCGAATCCAAGTTTCATGGCTCCAAAGAGGTGCAATATAGGTGTGGGCAAGTCTGACCTAAAGCTACACCCTCCTTCCTCATATGCATTATTCTAACCAAAGTCACAAGTCATAAGTTGGGCTCCATGAAAAATGGACCAGGCCACAGATGCAGGGTAATGAGGATGTCATTGGAGGATGTGACAGTTGTCAACACATAGAAGATATGCAGTGACACATGTGGAACTACTACAAATAAGGACCCATGACACTAAATATGCCACAACTGCAAGCTAGGAGTTGGAGCTATTATTTAAACACACATAACATTCATTTCTTCATAAAGGATTACAAATATATCAAATTGGAAATGACACCATGAAGAATTTACCAAGATCTAAGAAATAAAAATGAAGCACAACACAAAAATGAGATAAATTCGACATACATTAAGTTAAGGAATGAAGTATACATATAAATGTGAGTTATTGTGTTGATTGAGAAGTCAAACCCGATAGTCAAAGAGTGGTGGCAAGTTTCCTTCAACTAAGCTATGATGAGGTATTCAAAGAGAATTAACACCTCTCTAAACACTATTTACACAACTCCTAAAAGATGACTACTTGTGTAGATAAGTGCCAAATGACTATGGTGACTAAGTAGACTTAATAAGCCTAAGTGTAATTAAATAAATACACTAACATGGAGATTTAAGTTTAATAGGCATGTTGATAATTTTTTTAGAAAATAAGTGGATTGAAGAAGTCATACTTTTAGAGTCCGAATGAAACATCAGGGAAAAATAAGAGAATGAAAAATAAATAAACCTTTTAAGTGGATAGAGAAGAGTAGGAGGAATCTTAGTTGTCTATCCATATGTTAGGATTTCAACCATGAGTGATTTCCTTACTAACCAACTTGGAGGAATAACTATTGTCCCACACAATGTCTTTTCCCATGATATCCTTGTGATTTCCTTCCTCAACTCTCACGGGTATCAAAGAAATCGAGTAAGAGCTGAAGTGAAAATGACCTATCAAGAGTGGGGTATATTTTAGGTTGTCGATCATGGAGTTCCAATGGAGCTCACAAACCTCAACATGAGCCACACCATGCATTTCTTCTCTCTCGCACTCAAGGAAAAGTTAGAGTATGCTTTCAAGCCCAAAACCTATCTTGGCTATGGTAATGGCATAAGTAATGGCAGCTTTATCAAGGACATGTTGGAAAGAATTAATTTCTTCTCCTATGTTTCAGCAACCATATTTTTAGTAGTTGTAACTCAAATTATTGAATCATCGAAGAACTTTAGTTTATTGTCCACATTTTCTGATCACAAGGAGAATACTCTCAATATTTATCCGCCACATATGAAGTTAGTTTTGAATTTGTTAGAGTCAATTCTTGAGTGTTCAAATCATTCATTATAGTCAATAGGCAATTAAAAATATTTGTTATCTTCCCTAGTAACATGTTGGACTTGTTCCATTCAAATTTCATTGACTGTCCACATAGAGAGCATGTGTGAGTTAACTTTTAGTTGCAGTGCTCTATAAATTGTTACCAGTGTATTATGTTTTTACATATCAATAAAGTAAAGGATTTCCTCTATTTCTTATCTATTGCAGTATGTAACAGCAGCAATGTTTTTTGGATTACTTTTATATGTTGTAGCATGTTAAGTTATTTATTTTTTCTTCCTTCGAATTGGTATCAGAGCTGGGCTCTTAAAATTTTTGGGTTTATTATGTTGTTGTGAAGATTTATTTGTAGGCAAGTTGGAGATGTCATCAAGCTGCAACTGAAAGGAAAAGTGTTGAGTATCATAGAATATTGTAGTCTTCCAGTTTGGTGAAGGATTAAGAAGTCTGATTTGCAGATATGGCAGCAAATAACATTGTTTCTCAGCCACATATTCCTAGTTTTAATGGTAAGAATTATGAGTTCTAGTCTATTAAAATGAAGACTTTATTTTTCTCACAAGATTTTTGGGAGTTGGTAGAAAATGGTTTTGCAAAACCAAAAGATCAAGCAGCCTTGCATGCTTTATCTCAAGGAGATAAAGATCAATTAAAGGAGAACTAGAGGAAGGATGCTAAAGCTTTATTTATCATTCAACAAGAAATGGAAGATTTAATATTTCCAAGAGTTGTTGTAGCAACTAGGTCCAAACAAGCTTGGGAGGCTTTACAAGTTGCTTACCAAGGTAAAATAGAGGTGAAGGTAGTTAAACTAAAGACATTAAGGATAAATTTTGAAAATCTTTTTATGAGTGGATTTGATTTTGTAGATAATTTCTTTACTGAAGTAATGAATATTGTTAATCAATTAAGGTCACACGGAGAAAATATTTATGACCAAATAGTGGTTGAAAAGGTTCTTAGAAGCTTGCCTGATAAATTTGATACAATAGTAGTTGCTATTGAAACATCAAAAGATCTATCTCAATTGTCTCTAGATGAATTATTGGGCTCTTTTTTATCACATGAATCTAGGAAAAATAGAAATAATAATGCTTCTTTGGAAAATGCTTTCAGAGCTCAGACATCATCAAGAAAAGGAAGAAGAAGATCAAATTTTAGAGGAAGAGGAAGAGGCAGAGCTAGACAGATGAATCCAGATCAAGGAGGAAGGACAAACCAGTCTAATCATAATTCCAATTTCAGAGGGTGGGGTAGAGGTCAACCTCAAAACCAATCATCAAGGTTTGATAAATCTAATATTCAGTGCCATTATTGTAAGAAATATTATCATTTTGCCTATGAATGTAGGAAGAAACAAGAAGATCTTGAGAAACGTGGTGCAAATTATTCAGATGTATTTGATAATAATAATTCTACTAGTTTATTCATAACATGCAATGTGGCACAAGAAATTTCTAGAGATGTATGGTTTTTAGATAATGGGTTTAGCAACCACATGATTGGGAATAAAGAATTATTTTCTCATTTGGATGACTCTGTGAAATCTGAAGTAAAATTGGGAAATGATAGTAAAGTTAAAGTGATGGGAAAAGGTGTTATACATACATTAACCAAAAATGGAGAAAATAGATATATTCCTAATGTTAACTTTGTGCCTAGGTTAAAACATAATCTAATGAGTGTTGGACAGTTAATTGAAAAGGGGTACAGATTTTTCTTTAACAATGATGTTTGCACAATTTTGGACAAGATTCCTAGTCACGGGTTAATTGCAAAAGTGGAGATGACTAGGAACCGAATGTTCCCACTTCAGATTCACAAAATTCAAGGAACAAGAGATGTTAGTTTCAAGGCAGTTCACTTAGACCAAACATGGGTTTGGCATTTGAGGTATGGTCATCTTAATTTTGAAGGGTTGAGTTTATTACAAAGGAAGAATATGGTAAAAGGATTGCCACCTATTAAGCAACCCACTAGTTTTTGTCAAAGCTGTATTATGGCTTTTAGTAAATGAATTTGTCTATTTTCAAATTTATTTCTACGCTCTATAGCCCACCATGAAACACCAACTCTTTACTAACAACTTGATTAAATATGAAATATTTAATGCTCTAAATTATGGTACAGTTCCCAGTAAAATTTTCAATGAATTTTTATGAAAAACAATAATACATTTCTACAAACATCAAACTTTTGACCATAAAGTTGATAAGGCATAAATAGTAACTTTCATCAATATGACATAATTATTGGAAATTGGAAGCACCTGACAGATCTGAAGCTCACAGACTTTAATAAGTAAACATTATACTAGTCTAAGGAACAAATTTAACTAGAATTCAAAGAAAAATAAAAACATTAAATAAAGAAATTTTGGTCAATGTAAGATATCCCAATAGAGATCCACCAAAAAATATAAACCAATAGATTTATATCGATAATTTTTTTTTCATTCACTAATTCAGAAAACCTTAATCCAAGTCTTTTGACAAAATTACTAAAACTTAAACTATTTTATTACTAAGCCAATAAACTACTAACATCCCTTTCAAAAGTTTTTCCCTAGCTTTATATAGCCATCGGTTACAATTTATCAAAATAATAAAGTTTTTGAAACTCCCAGAGTTTCAACTTGGAACTGTTTAAGCCAACTGAAAATATGCTAAAAATGAAAAATACTGTAAAACTGAAAAATAATGACCCAAAATAAATGGAGCATGAATGCTAGCCATGGGTGAGATGGACACCTTTGATTCAATTTTTAGAATGCCCGAATGCACGTGTCTGCCTCCACTCTTCATGAGAAAGTGATGCGTTGATGACTGTGGCATGATATGGTAAGCTAATGAGCATGATTCTTTTCCCAAGAACTTTCTTATCTTTACATATTTGACTCAACCTTTCTCTATGAGACTCCAGGTGATCTACACATATGACCAACATAGCCTTAGTATTGGCCACATAAGTGAGGTCTCCAGTTGTGAGTTCCTTACTATCTCTCATCACTGCTACACCTATTTCAAATTCCTGAGTCATTTTCTCTACCTTCTTAATATCCTAGGTTCCCTCATCCATTAAAATGATATTCAGGAACTTAACGTCCTTTTTCATTGTAAATATTAGACCTTTAAGATCATTAAGCAAGTGGGTCACTCCTTCACATCTATCTTTAATGATTGAATTTTGCCACTCAATACTCTTCATAGAGACATAAAGGACTTACTCATTCAAGCTAGGAACTAGTTTTTCCATAAGGAACTTGGGCACTCCATAATGGTCAATTTTTGTCAACTGATCAACTACACTTACCCATTTCTTCCTTTCTTTCCTTCATTCAATCAGTTCAATTAACATCTCTGAGATGGTTCTAGTCACAACCCCGTGAGTTTCAATCAGTTGAGAAATATAATCATTTCCCCATTGAATCATCCCTGCAATCCATTTATTGAAAACATCCACTGCCAATTTATTGCTTTGGATTTGGTCCAGAGTTTTGTGAACTTTTGGTGAGCGAGGATCAAATGTATGGGATGCCTAGGCCAATGGAAGAGGACTAGGCTCTTCAACTGCCTGGATGAATTTGGCTAACCTTTGTATAGTAGAATTCATCTCTTTCTTATCCCCTTCATCTTTGGAAGTTTTGTATAGTAGTTTTCATGCAGAAGATTCAAGATGCTTCGCATTGGCTTCCCTACATGCAACTCCCAATTCTATCTTTTCAATAATAAAATCTTCAGTAGAGGCCTCAGAAAAATCTTTGTCAAACTTCGGTACTGCATGTTCTATCATCCATTGCCCATTTTTTTCATCAACCTCTATCATTGATTTCATCATGATTCTTTTAGGTTTGATGGTAGCTCCCAAGTATTTACTGATCATGTCTTCAACTAGAAGAGTGATTAGTAAAACATTCCATTTCTTACCGATAGAGTGTTGGAAAGTTGTCTATACTGGTTTATATGACTTAATATAGTGTTTTCATTATGGCAACAAAGTCATATAGCAGTTTGGAGTCAGCGCTTTTGATGTAAAGATCAAAATTTGGTTAAGTGTTGAAGACTGTATAGTGTATAGAGTTCCTGCATCTCAGAGCATCAGTGCATGTGTGTATGGATAAATTATGGTATGCGTCCTAGAAGTTAAGTTTGTTGGACTATACTTATGCTTAGTCTATGAGTGCATAAGTATATATGCAAGGATGAGAAAGTTACAGTCAGTTGAAGTTGCACAGCTAGTGTGTGCCAGTGAAGAACAAAGCATGGAGCCGACAGTCAGTATTTTGGTTTACGGTTATAATGTAATGTTGTAAAGGCCATGCACCTATTTTATTTAGGTTTTCAACATGTTTATATGTTTGATTGTAAGCATGCTTAAGCCAAATCTTTTGGAAGCATTGTTTGTAATTAGTTATAGGGCCGACCTAATTGTATATTTTGTATGAACATATAAATATAAGATGTGCCCATTGTATTTGTAATGGAAGTCAATGAAGAGTTGTTATAAGAAGAGTAGAAGTATGTGAAGAGTCAAGAAGATGTATTAGAGCTTTGCAAGAGGTCAAAGCATTAGTGCATCAAAGGAACTGATCTGACAAGCAGTGTCACAATGATAGTTCAACCATCAGATATAGTGTGTATCTGATATCAGAAGGTTGTAGCCTTCGCCATTTGAGCAGTGAGCTCTAGGAAAGTGAGTCCACTCCCCTAATAGGGATTATTGTAAAAGACTCCTAACAGGGTCTGACCCTTAACAAGGTCTACTATACTTAAAGCATTGTAAAGCTAATCCTAACAGGGTAAAGGATCTTCTAACAAGGATCACAAAACACTAGTGCAGAATATTAGTGGGTGTGAATTCCCAATGGGGTTTTTACCTATTTGGGTTTCCCCATAACCATATTGGTGTCATGTGTTGATTTCATGTTTCATGTTTATGTGAATGTTTAATTCAGTACTTAAGCATTTAAATTTTAGTACAAATATTAAAGTTAAAAGTTAAAATACAATGAACATTGATTCACCCCCCCCCCCCCCATTCTTAGTGTTCCCATTCCTATCAATTGGTATTAGAGCTTTATTCCTTAGCAAAGAAGTTTAACCACTTGAGGAGATCATGGACAAAGAAGAAATGAAACATATGAAAATAAATCTTGAAGCTTCTCTTGAAGACCTAGACAATTCAAAAAGAGAAATTGAAGAACTAAAGGAAAAGGTCAGTGATGCTCAATTAGTTATCAAATAACGAAGAAAGGATTTGAAAGAACGCTCTGACAATGATCTTGAAGAAAAGGTCAAGAATTTGAATGAATAAAATGCATCCTTATTAAATCAGCTTGAAGATTTTGATGATAAGCTAATCAATAATCAGGAAGTCCACAATGAACAAGTCAAGGAGAACCTTCAACTCAATGAGGAATTAAGGGAAGCCAACTTGGAAATCTTGGAGCTAAGGAATTGCAAAGGAAGATTGGAGTCTGAATTGAAAGAAGCAAAGAATCACATTGACAAATTGCACACCAATTCTAATTTGATATAATCTCAGTAGTATGCAAGAAGAGCCAAAGGAGACACTAGTTGTATTAGATATAATGAAGCACAAAACCAGATTGACAACATGCAAGCAAGAAAGGATACACAAAATGACTCTACTAATACTAAGAAGACTGAAGATCAAACCAAAGATAATGGTGGACCTCCTAAGAATGAGCACAAGCCTAGAGAATGCACTTGTTTTGCATGTAACAAGCATGGACACATTGCAAGAAATTGTAAAGAGGTAAGACCTTTTAATGGTTACTATTATTTATGCAATAGATTTGGTCATAAAGCTATGAATTGCAAGACTAGCAAGAAGAATAGGATTCAACATGATCAGAAAAATCAGAATCAGACAAATGTAAGAAGTTCTTAGAATGTTACATGTTAGATATGTAACTATAATGGTCACTCAGTGAAACAATGCAAAATGGTGACTCATGTCAATACGTTGAGGAATATAAGACCTCTAGTCATTTGTCAGTCTTGTAACAAGGCTGGACATATCTCAAAGTTTTGTAGATCAAGGATGCAAGGTCAGGAAAGCCCTAAAAAGGCTGAAGAACTAGTATTGGATCCTGAAGGAGAAGTCAAGTTTGTAAAAGCCTTAGAGGATGTGAGCTTGATTTGATCAGAAGGAAAGAAGGAAAAAGTTGATGAGTATGTATTGGATGCATCCATAGTGGACACACCCTCTACATTCAGATGAATGGCCCTCGGGGTCATGGGGGGAGCTAATTTAGCTCTAGACCCCTTCGTGGCTGGTATACTCATTCTTAGAGTATGCACCTTTGGACTTAAGCTTTTCAAGTATAAACAAACCTTTGTGCAAGAGCGCACATGCTGATTGTTAGCAGGACTCAAGTTGAAAATTTTCAAGTGACAACTTGGTTTACGTGACGAGTATTAATGGCAAAATTTTCACTTTAAGTACACAGAAAGTTGTCTCATTATTCACTACATTCAAACTTAGAGTGATTGAAGAGAAGAAAGAGCCTTGGAAATTATTGTGAAGTCTTGGAGATTGATCTATTAGTGATTTGCAATGCATTCAATTAGTTGTTGAAACCCTAGTTTGTTGCACCAATTTGGAAGCCTTCAGATTATCTTGGAGTTTAGGTGGAAAGCGATTAACAAGTAAGTCATGGCCACTCCCATAGTTTTTGATGTTGCTAAGAAAAATAGATACATATTCAAGAAGCACTCATTTAAATCAACCATAGATGATTTAGAGGGAGCATTTTCTCATACACCTATGGGTGTCATGCATGTGGAAGACATTAGGGCTTACATCTACTACAAGAAAGAACTAGTTGGGTTGGATAGGTTAAGGGCTCACATAGATACCATGTTGAAAGTAGATAAAACATTCATGGATGAATATGTCAAATGGAATGATCACCCTATTGTTAAGTATGCTATGGCATATGAATTCTATGAGACAGAATGGATAAAGATTTTATTGAGTAGAATTCATGATGATTTGTTTTGGATTGGTGATGTGCCAGTAAGAATCGCTAGTGACTTGATATATGAGATGACATGCCTTTCTAGGATAGGTGTCATCCTTCCTATGGGCAAGGATGTCAGAAATATTGTTGAGAAAATATGCAACTCTAGAAGTGATAGGCACGGGATGACAATTGAGCCTATTGAACAAGAAGACATCAAATTGATGTCTATGATACTGGGATACAGGTTTCATCACACCAGCAAGGTGAATAGTGTGTCTACAGGCACAATTCTGGTAGCCATCAGACTTGTGAAGGAAGATGGGCAGTTCAATCTCTATGAGATCTTCCATGCACAGCTGATTAATAACATTAAGGCCATCAAACATGATAAGACAAAAATATTTAGGTTTGGGTCCTTAATCATTTATATGTACCTTCATATAGTTGGGAAAGTATTAGATTTGTATTTGGACAAGTCCATTCCAACCATGCCATAGATATCCCTCAAGGCATCCATCAAGAGTACATTGAGAGATTATGTAACATTCAAATTGAAAACCTTCAGGGCTAAGATGAAAATGAGGTATAGAATTCTGGAGAGCATTGTGGAAAAATATAAGGATACAATATGTTTTATGGTTGAAACTGATACTACTTGTATGGAAGCTATTGAGCCAATAACTAAGTGGATTCATCCACTTGGATATGAAGTAGAGGAAAAAGTCCTTGAAGCATATGCATAGGTACTACTATCAGCCCCCAAAGATCCTAATGAACCTAGATAGGGAACTTATGAGGAGAAGACAAGAGAAGTAGATGCAAAGCTAAACAGTGCAGCAACCAAGAGGAAAGCCTCTAAGATCACATATGAGATACTCATAATTCATGGAGTAACACAAGAAGACCTTGACAAGGAAAGGGAAGAGAATATTTCTTTGGAGTTGAAGAGTACAGATGCAGCTAAGGTAGAATCACGTCATCCTAAGATGAAGAAGATAAAAATTGAAAAAGATGATAGTCAGAAGGGTAAAGAAGATGATACTTCTTCTACACCCAAGGAAACCTTTGACCTTACTACTCCTCCAGAGTATAAGGAAATGCCTAAGAGGAAGAAAGAATTTGGCACCAGTCATCCATCCTCGAGAGTCACAAGAAATAGAAGGAACACTCAAGCACCTCCTCAAGTAAGTTTCAAACCTAGTCTCAGTATGCTAAGTGCCAGAATAGTTGATGAGGGTATAATTGATCAAGTAGGGAAGTTTTATGACAAGTATAATGAAATAGAAAAATCTGAGATTCATGGTATTTTGGTCAAGCACATACTAAAGTTCAAGAAAATAGTCTTGGAACTTAAAAAAATGATCCTTGACAAAGTATGGAAAATACACTAGAATTCAAAAAGAGACAAGCTATTGAAGAAGATTAGCAGATAAGGGAAAAGATTCTTGATGATGCCCTTCTTGTATGTCATCTAGAAGAGAATAAATTGCTATTAGATTTGGTGACGCCTCACCTCAGAACTAAGACAAGAACTCTAAGTATAATGGATAAAAATTATGAGTTAATCACCAAAGAAATAGAGAAAGCCTTTGAGAAGGTATTTATGGATAGAAACATGTATCCACCTATTGCGCCCATAGCTAATGTACCCACAATGGTTACCAAAGGGACAAAGACCATCAAGGTACAATCTAAAGGTCCTTAAGTTTTAGCGTCTACAGTGGAAGTACAAACAAAGACAAGTCTGCACCCATGTCAAAATCACTTAAGGACAACATCATTATCATTAATAATGTTGAGACAGCCATGGCGGTCACTGACACATAATTGGACAAGTTTGAGGAAGCTTTTGTGAGAACACAAGAAACTAAAATCTTATACAGCAACTCACCTCCCACTCATCAAGAAGAAGTGGTCATTGAAGACATATCTGATGAGAAAGAAGAGGAGGCAAAAGAAGAAGAGGAAAAAGAAAGTGAACATAAGGATGAAACATTAGATAAACTAGTCAAGGTGAAACAAGAAGTGATGGATAGCACTCCCATCACTTCCTCCTCAGCATTGTTGTCAAGTTTGACACTTGACACATCTAGTTTGGACTCATGGAAGGAAGAAGACTTGATCAAGTTCAGTGTCTTAGCTATGGATAAGGAAAAATAAAAGCAAGTGATGAGGAATCCCCTACTGGTAGAATCAGTAAACATTCTGAATAGTCTATTGCCAGAGGAAAAGAAAGTTTCTAAGATACACTCGGTTGATGATGTGAGTACAGTAATCTCACAGTTCAAAAGTAATTTTTCAAGCCTTAAAGAATCTACATCCCAAGTTGCAAAAGAAAAGTATCTGAAGAAGAGATTGAATGAGTTGATGAGAAACTTTGCACTAGATTTGAATTCACTCAAGATAGGAAAAGCATCTTTGAAAGAATTTGTTGATCAAGGAAGAAGAATCATTGATGAATGCATGGATCAAGACAAACTCACCGATGCTCATTTAAAGAAAATAAAAGAGACAAAAACTATGATTGAGCAAGTGAAGAGTTCAGTGAAATAAAAATCCACTGATGTGAGCATGGGCAATAATGTCTATCAAGGATAGATAGACAAAATTGAGAAGGAAGAGAAAGAGATAACAAAGATAAGGTCCAGACAAATTCAGTTGAGGAATGCTCTTGCACCCTCACTAGACATTCTCAATCAGAATATAAAGGAGATTGATGCCACCATGATAACCTATGATCAAGGTCCGAGCATAGATTTGAAGAAGATGGAGAAGCTTCAATATGCTTTATGCGCCCATCTCTAGATAGTTAACTCATTGATAACCTTTTAGAAGAAGGAGATCCAAAACCTTAAGATAGCATATCCAGATGTTTTCCCTCAGTGAGTATGTACAAATAATTTTTTTTGATAAACCTTTGTCATTAATGTCAAAGGGGGAGTTGTGTATAGAATATGGAGTTTAATATGTATAGGGAGATACAAGATTATGTATAAGAAATGTATAGAAGACAAAAAAAAATTTGTAGTAAGGATAGTTAGAAACTTGGCCATATTCCTTTGTTGCCATAAATGACAAAGGGGGAGATTGTTGGAAAGTTGGATATACTGGTGTATATGACTTAATATAGTGTTCTCATTATAGAAACAAAGTCATATAGCAGTTTGGAGTCAGGGCACTTGATGTAAAGATCAAAATTCGGTTAAGTGTTGAAGACTAGATAGTGTACAGAGTTCCTACAACTCAGAGCATCAGCGCATGTGTATAAGGATGAATTGTGGTATGCAACCTATAAGTTAAGTTTTTTGGACTATACTTATGCTTAGTCTATGAGAAAATAAGTAGATATGCAAGGATGAGAAAGTTACAATCAGTTGAAGTTACATAGCTAGTGTGTGCCAGTGAAGAATAGAGCATGGAGCCGATAGTCAGTATTTTGGTTTGTGGTTATAATATAATGTTGTAAAGGCTATGCGTCTATTGTATTTAGGTTTCCAACATGTTGATATGTTTAATTGTAAGCACTCTTAAGCTAATTCATTTGGAACCATTGTTTGTAATTAGTTATAGGGCCAACCTAATTATTTATTTTGTATGAGCGTATAAATATAAGATGCACCCATTGTATTCATAATGGAAGTCGATGAAGAGTTGTAGTAAGTAGAGAAAAACTATGTGAAGATTCAAGAAGATGTATTAGAACTTTTCAAGTGGTGAAAGCATCAACACATCAAAGGAACTGATCTGACAAATAGTGTCATAGTGATAGTTCAACTAGCAAATATAGTGTGTATTTGATATCAGAAGGATGTAGCCTTCACCATTTGAGCAGTGAGCTCTAGGACAGTGAGCCCACTCCGCTAATAGGGATTATTGTGAAAGACTCCTAACAGGGTTTGACCCTTAACAAGGTCTACTATACTTAAATTATTGTAAAGCTACTCCCAACAGGGTAAAGGATCATCTAACAAGGATAACAAAACACTAGTGCAGAATATTAGTAATGTCAATTCCCACCAGGGTTTTTACCTATTTGGGTTTCCTTATAACCATATTGGTGTCATGTGTTGATTTCATGTTTCATGTTTATGTGAATGTTTAATTTAGTACTTAAGCATTTAAAGTTCAATACAAAGATTAAAGTGAAAAGTTAAAATACAATGAAAACTGATTCACCCCCCTCTCTCAGTGTTCCCATTCCTAACATAGAGTTCTCTAACCATCTAAGAGGGGGAGGTGGAGTTTAAAATGCATCATTCACCACATCTATTGAGGGGTTTTTAGAATCCTATTGATTTCCTTTACAATTCAATGTGTCTTCACCTAGGCTATCTAGAACAACCTGCTTTGACATATGAGTATCCATGACATTAAGATCAATCACCTATTTATCATCAATCA
The DNA here is from genome assembly GCA_027943335.1 of Chamaecyparis obtusa. Lineage (NCBI taxonomy): Eukaryota > Viridiplantae > Streptophyta > Pinopsida > Cupressales > Cupressaceae > Chamaecyparis > Chamaecyparis obtusa. Next base: position 74,038 of record BSBK01005716.1, read on the forward strand.
ATCTATCACTTTCCTTCCTTACTCTGTCTCTTAAAGTTCTTGTTGTTGGTGAAGAATGAGGAGAGACCTGTTTCATAGGGTCAACTTTGGAATTTCCTTTATGTTTGGCCTTGGATGTACCTGCAAAGGAAACACTTTTGTCAATGGAATCAATAGGTTTAGTAATTGAACCACCATGTGTTGGTCTCCTTGCATTGTGTCTTCTTGGAACAGGAGGTCTTTTGTTATCAACCCATCTCTCAATTATTTTTATCACACTAAGGGTTTTGATTACTATGTTATCTCTCTCATTAATGCCCCAGTCTATCTTAGGTAATGGCATGCCCCTAAATTTGGCTTCAAATTGATTATCAATCACTTCTTCATCATTGTCCTCATCTACTAGTGTGATGTCAATCTAAATATTTAAGGTGAAAATATGAACTAGAGTGAAACTTGACTAGCTTCTCCTTCTTACTTCAAAATCATCAACATAGCCCTCCCAATAATCCTCTATTTGGGGAATATGTTGGAGTTCAGAAGGAAAATTAAAATTTTGAGCAGCATACCCTCTACTATCAAAATCTTTCTTGATTTTAAATGTTTTCAAGTTTAGCTTCCTTAATTCATGCTCTAGATTCAGAGCGTCTGAGGAATTTTTACAGGTGTACTACCCTAACTCAATTGGGAAGCTAGACTTAGCTCTTCCCTTTATTTCCTTGACTCCCTTATGAACATATGCCAGTTGACAGGCCACTTCTATAATAATCAAGCTATCAAAAGAATATCTGGGCAACTTGAGTGCTTCCCCTTCAAAACTACCAACTTTGAGGTATGTGAACCTTCTGAACTAGATGAAAATGATTCCATAGGTGTTGAAAAAGGTTTTAGCCTCTTTAGACATTCTTTGCTCAATATTTACTTGAAGTTCATAGGTTAACCTCCCAAAGAATACTCCATTCAATTTTAGAAAACTATCAACATGGTATTCTTTCTGTAGGTGAGGGTAGTAATCATAAACCTCCATATTCGGGAGAGGTTGTTCATGGAAAAGACCTTTCCACTCTCTAGTATGGGCTAAGATATAAAACAAATAGGATGACATGTGAAATCTACCACCAGCTAGAAAGTTTTCTAACTAATGATTAAGTTCTTTAGCAATGGTTTTGGCCCAATCAATATATTTTTCCCCTCCAAGAGTGACTTGGATATAGAAATACATCCATTCATGCCAATAATATGCATGTTGGTTTACTTTTATTTTGTTGAGCAATATAACTAGTTCAACTCCATTAGGCTTGAAATGATCTACAGTAAGCGGCTTTGGGAGCTTGGATCCTCCTTTTTGGGCTTTCAAAAACTAGTATTGAGCTATCTCATTTCTATAGATTTGTCTCTTGGTGGTGAAGACTGAATAGGATGAGGGGATATTCCACCCTTTATATGGGTCTCTTTCAGGGATTCCTATTTCTTTTAGGACAACATCTCTATTTATATATACCAGTGGACTCCTGTCAACCTTCTTAATACACTTCTCCTCAAAACTATATCTCCTTGCACATTCAAGAACTAGTTCTTGACATGGGGCCACTATAGGGAAAGTGACTGCATCAGTCAAACCACTCCAAATAGTTTTCTCCAACATAGAACCTGGAATGCGTTCTTTGACTCAACTTATAATTTCTTCTAAGGCTCTAGTTTTGATTAGGGTATCCTCACAGTCAGGTAAAGAGAAAATCAAAGGAGAGGTATTTCCAAAATTTGGGACTGGGTTCTTCATTTTGACTCGCAAACTAGGAATAAATGGGAAGACATAGTAGCCTTAAAGGAGCTCAAATTTGACAAAGTAATAAGATTTAACTAAAATAGGAAGGTGAAAAAGAGAGACTCACCTGGTTTCTTATGCGAAGCACTAAGCTTTGAGAGGAGGGAAAGATACCTTCTTTTATGTTGGTTGCCTGGGAGGTCACTACCACTATGAACAAAAATAGCTAGGCACTTCAATTTATCACAAAATAGTTGACAAATCGCTAGAGATTCACAATAAATGGTGAACTAATGTTGCATGAGGTTCAATTAATGATCATAGGGAATTCACACCACTTTAAACATTGATTACTATGCTTTCTCAAGAGTGAAGTGACACTTAAGTGTCATTTCCATTAATTAAGATATCCACGGCATGCACAGATCTCATAATCATTGCCAGTTGTCTTTTATGTCAAATCACCACTTTTCACTTTTGCAAATTACAAACATATGTTGAACCTCGAACCTTGAACTATGAGAGTTCATAGTTAAAGTTCAAAAAGAATGAGGAAGGACTACCCTTTGATATGATTCAATTAAATAAAGCAAAAACAAGAAGCGACAAGGAATAAAAACAAATAAAAAGGAAAGCATCTTGCAAAAGGATAACATCTGTTGAACCTTGAATCTTGAACTATGAGAGTTCAAGTTCATAGTTCATTGGATGAGTGCACGTTGTAAAGACAAAATACCACTAAGCTTGCAAACAAAGAGGACCGATCATACCAAATGATGTTATCAAACCTTGAAATATGAGAGTTTATGGTTCAAGTTCAACCAACAAGGTGTATATGTAAGGAATTGGAACTTTGAGTGAAACACACCTTGAAAGAATTATGGGGTGATTTTGAGAAAATTAGAGCCTTAGATAATTAAACAAAATCATTGGTAATAATGGGAAAACAACATAGAGAGATTTTTCCAATGGTAAATTCATATAGAGAAAGGGTTCCTTTGGAGTTAGTTCACAGTGACATATGTGGTCCAATGCAAACTCCATCTTTAGGAGAAAGCCTCTATATTCTAACATTTATTGATGATTTTAGTAGGAAAACATGGATATATTTTTTGAAGAAAAAATTTGAAACTGATGAAAGGTGCTCCCCTTAATACCACAAACACATAACAAAAACAAAGAAACAACAACAATATGCAAGAACAAAAAATTGGCTTCTTATTATCTCCACAAATGTGGAATTACAAACTTTCAGAATTACAATATGCAAAGCCACATGGGCATTCCCTTACAATATTATGTAGGACAAAGCCTCAAATCAATACCCAGATCTACTACCCAAAACTTCCCTGAACTACCTAAGATAACACTATAGACCTTTCCTATATAGGCAATTTCCACCGCCTGAGATGGTTCCAGAAATTTAGCCCTTTAGGCTAACAAAACATAGAATTAATTTATTTTCACAATTTTTACAATAGGGTCAGCTCAAAAGAAATACAAAATAAGCTTTTAGGTAACCCAACTTCCAAAGGCCATAAATTTCTAACCATAGCTTCGTTTTTCTATTGTAACCACTTTTTGGAAATGCCATGATGAGATCTACAGTGCCTATCAAGCATGAGCGCCAATCAGCCTAGGGTCGATTACGATCCAGAGCCTCTAAGGATTTCAAAATTGACCTAAAATATTTCATACCTAAAAACCTCAATAAATTCACCAATACTAATGATGTGGCAATGAAAATCAACTGGTAGGCTGAAATGACTAGGATGAAGCTCTAACTGTGAAATCAAAACATTCTAAGATCATATGACCAACTTACTAAAAATAGTAAGTTTTCATAAATAGAAGCTTTAAACAAGAAATCCCTTATTGAAAAGAAAACAAAAATATTTTTGGGTGATGCAAGATTGCTCTTACACCCGAGATGCTCCTACATCAGACACCCGGGGTAATTTGAGAAGTGACCCTGTCACAACTCAAGTGTGCAGAGGAAATTCAAGATGGTTAACATCCTCCTTTGTTAGCCATGATGAATCTTCAACAAGTCATCCTTTCCATTTGACCAAATACTCTTCATATGTCCTATACCTTGTTCTTCTACCAACATGACTATCCAGTATGTCTTCAATCTCCTTAATATCTGAACTAGTTGCTGGAATACTCCACTGTGCTACTGTAACCTCATCTTCAACACCTCCTTCATGATACTCTATCAGATCTAAAACATTAAATACTATAGAAATATTCAGCTCAGTAGGCAACTGGACCTCATATGCATTTCCTAAATCAGGCTTCTTCATTATCTTACATGGCCCAAACTTCTTCATTTTCAACTTGTTATATGTACCAACTAGAAATTTTTCCTTCCGTAAATGAACCATGACTTCATCTCCAACCTAAAATTCTTTATGCCTCCTTTTCTCATTTTCCTTAGCCTTATACTATGCATTCATCTTGGTAATGTGCTTCCTTACCTCCTCATGGATGTTCTTCAAATGTTCTACAAAATCCTTAGCTTCAGCACTACTTATTTCTCTTTTATCTATCTTTTTCAACTCAGATGCATTTTTGGGACTACTTCCATATACAATTTGTGGTTGATGTGATAAACTAAACTTCAAATCTATCTTCAACTCTTCACTTTCTGCTAGTGTAATTCTATGTGCTGCATTATTTGGCAAACTAGCTCCTGGAATCAAGCCCATCTGATCACTAATCTTTCTTACTGGTGGTAATCCATCAGACACATTATCGGATACAATATCCTGAAACTCATTCAATAATTCTAAAACTTCTACAAGTACATCTTTTACTTCCTCTTTCCCAACATTTGGAATTAAGGTAAAACACATGCTCATGCCGCATACCATCTAAGAAATTACCTCTATCAACAAAAGTTATTCTTGCATTACCACATATATTTTCTTATGTTTTCATCAATGGCTTTAGCCTATGTCACACTCCATCCTTTGTCAAGGAATATTTATTCGCACAACCATCATGTACAATCCCTCTGTCAAACTACCAAGTGTGTGCACCCTAAAATGGTTGCCTAGACTTTGGGCCCCCATTCAACAATTTATCAAATCCCTGAATCAATATTTTCAAAAATCAACATTTTTCAATTATATCAATTTCCTTGATCAAGTCCTATTTTATCATTTTTGATTATTTGCCTTGGGCTAACCATTTTATCCTAAAGTCTTTATTTATTTAAAATGAATTTCCTCCCCTTTTATTAAATAAAAAGCCCCCGCTTTTCCTCTTATCCTAAGTTGCACAAATAAAGCATTATTCTTATTTTATAAAAAGAAGAAAATCACTTTTTGTCTCATATGGACACAAAAGTCAACTCTTATTTTCTCATTGGAGGATACTCATGCACATGGATTGGTCCTCTTTCAAGCTCCACCCTTGATTAAATCTTTTTCCTCTTAATCTCAATGGTAAATTCTTTCTCATTTCTTATAAAAGGAGAGTTGTCTTCTTCACTTTCATATGCATCTTTTGAATACTAATGTTATGTTGCAGGTTTTCTAGGTCACTTGGGAGCTTTTGAAGATTTGGAGCACTCTTAGCATCTACATTCCATTCTTAGTTTCATTCTTGCATAGTAGCTTCATGTTTATGCTTTCATAGTTTAAATTTCCTTTCAAGCTTTAGAATAACTCATCTAGTTTAACTAGGAAGGCTTGGTAATACTTGTACTTTCATTTTCATAGCGTAGCTTGTATTTTCATTTCCATAGACTAGCTTGCATCCTCATTCTTAGCTTACTTACATTGCATTTCATTTGGATTCTTAGGAATATTGGCATTCTTACCCTTGTCTTCATTTGAATCTCTCATTGTGTGGTTGACTAGCAAGGTCATTAGTTTAATAGCACTAGCTGAGAGAAAACTTAAAATAATCTTGCAACTTCATACATAGAGAGCTCTAGGTCACTTTCTAAGGTATCCCATTCATGGATTTCATTAGATATAATGACTTAGAGAAGTACACTATTTGAGGTGTACATTTTTTGCACCCACCGTGGGGCAGAGCATTACTATTTTGTCCTTAATTTCCTGCATTTCTGTTAATTTTTCATCAATTTTTTTCTTCATTTTCGGCTCTCTAGTTTTTCAGTCTTAGATTATCATGCGATACTTTACCAGTATCATGTGATAGTTTCTGTATGGTGGTGTGATACTTCGCCAGTTAAAGTATCACTCTGTTTGAGACATTTTGTCACACTGTTTGGAACATTCTATCACTTGAAGGTACAGTAAAGTATCACCCAAAAATATATTATTGCCCCAGTATACTGTAAAGTATCACGTGATATTTTTAGTGTCTGTACTATTGCCTTTACCCCGTAGTGATTTGTTTCTTGGTCCTTTCTTGCCGAGTTTTGGTCTAATTAGCTTGTTGGTGTTAGAAAGTAAAGATCTCGAAGATAACTGAGAGGGGGGGGCGGTGAATCAGTTATCAGATAATGTATCCATTCAACAACTTTAAACAATATAATCAATGTACTGATCAACCATAGAAAGATAACCATACACAATTGCACAATAACACAAGATATGTTAACTAGGGAACCTCTCGAAAAGAGTAAACCCCAGTGGGAATGATGCCCACAAAATGATGCACTAATATGAAAGTTCCTTGTTAGACGATGGACCCTGTTAGGAGTCTTATGAAATACATTCAGTACATATAAATCCCTATTAGGAGATTTTGAATCCCTGTTAAAAGATTCTAACCTGGTTAAGAGTTTATGGAAGATAGAAGGACCCACTGCCCAAATAGCTTCAAGGAAAGATCTCTGAACCCACTGTCCAAAAGATCTTAGAATTATTCAATAGAATAATATGAAATATATTACCTCCTTCACACTGTGCCAAAACTACACTCTCTGCTACATAAGATCACAATTCCAGATCTCTGTACTCACAAGTCTTCCTTCATCACTGAATTAGCTCTTTTCTTCACTTCATGCATATATTCGCATCTCAATCTTCATAGTACACATTAAAATAAGGAAAAAATTACTTCTTATATACCAAACTCAAATAATTACAAATGAGTCAGTCCTCAATTACAAAATAATAAATTCTACATGCTACACAGAATTCTCATAAAATTGTTGGCTTCCAGTTACTGTAACTTTCTCTAAACATATCCTCAAAGTTTGCGCTATGAACCACATCATCATTAATGAGTCTCCAACATCCCTTTAACTGTGCAAAATCAGATTCCATCCCAGCTAAGAGATATCCTTGATTTCCAAACATCGCTACATAGAAACACTGTCTAAACATTGCTTTCACCAAAATGCTCATAACTCTTACAAATGAATGAATTTATTTTTGTGCTATTAACCATAGGTGAATAACACACCAAAGAACATACCATCAACTGCACAAAAGCCAATCTATAATACAACATGTGTGCAAAAAAAAAATGTACTTGCTTTCCTGCTATTATCTAGAATATCACTATGTTGACATCAATGACAATCCAAGTCATGAACGCAACAACAACCGCTACAGAATGACTGCCAAAACACTTTGTATTCATTCCTAATAGTTGATTTGATTCACTATGGTTAGGTAGAGTTTAGTTGCAGATTTCATTTGGATTTTGATTTTGCTAACCTTGTGGGGCTAACAAGTTGTGGTTGTAGGTGCCTCTTGCTTGAATATTTGCCAAAAATTGCATGCACAAGGGCTACTAATAGTTTTTGTAGGGCTGCCCAAGCATAAACACACAAAAAAAAAAGTGCTTCTTGTTTATTTCATTTCAAGTGTGGCAATTACTAGTTGTTTCATTTCATAGGAACATAATATCTTGTTATAGGAATTCTTGGGTGGTAGGAGAAGTATGCTCTTCACCCTTGTGGTGAACCAGAAAATATTGACCCATCTTTGGATTTTGAAAGCAAGAGGGTAATTCAAAATTTGCTTGGTGTTTTTGGGAGAAAACTTTGAGATAGGGGAGTATGCTCTTCACCCTTGTGGTGAAACAAAAACTTTGAACCTCATAAGTTGATCCATTTTTGTTTAGTTGTTAGAATCCTATAGTGGGCCTGGTCCTGAGCAATCAAGAGGAATGACCCAACTGGGGACTAGCCTTTTGCCAGCTATTCCAACCCACTATAAACTCAAGGCTATCAAGGACACAAAACCTTGGTAGACGTAGTGCTTGTCTTCTCTTGATGTGAGTACTTGTGGGGTTGTGACTATGAGGAAAGTGTTGAGCAAGAATGCTTAAGGTACTCTTGAGGCCATGAGGTCCTAGTCTTTTTTGAGGAGAAAGAGTGGTGCTACGAATGGAATCCCTTACTAAGAACCATAGATAGAGGCCACCCTATTTTGTAGCTTAGCTTCTTGGTGCAAGGATTGATCCAAGTGGAATAACTCGGATCACCCCAAGATTACTCACCATCTGTGTTCCTTTGGTTGTGTCATTGGCACTTCCATAACAAAGCCAATATCTATTGTGGGCAACCACTTTGTGTGAGGCAATGAAGCATCAAGTGTGGGCCAAGTTGTTAAGTATTGAGCCATTGTCTTTGTAGGCTAGAAAGTGCTTGAAGTGTTCTCGTTGTGGCATACCCATGTAAATGTTCTTGCCTATTCAACATCACGATAGAGTTCATAGGATTTTTCAATTTTGATATCATAATTGCTTGTCTTGGCAAGCTTGCTTTTGCCCTTGTGCAAGTGTTTTATGACATGTTTGATCACCTACTATTTGAAAACTTGTCTGATTACTACTAGTACTGTGTTTGGAGTCAAAAAATTGAACCATCAAACTGAAACATTGACCGAATTGCCTTCAAAACTATGTTTTTTTTATGCTCACTAGTCAATAGTCATATGATACTGGAAAACCATCGCACACCCTCCTAAGAAATATCGTGTGATACTTCATCGTGTTGTTGTATCATTTGCCTATTATACATTCTGTTGCACCAGCTGCTTGGAAATTGTAACACTGCCTTATGCGAAATATCACCTGGAGAAATTGTATTGCTCTGTTAGCATGGAAACTATCACACAAAGTCCTTTTGTTGTCTCACTGCTGCTTGCAATCCGAAGTTGATTTGTGTCACTTCTAGTCTTCCTTGGTCAGTCCAGGTCAGATCTTAAGTGCTATGACATGTTTCTCAACATCCAAATGAACTCAAATGGTATCAAATTGCACAAAATGCCTCTTTTTCTTCTTTCTTTCATGTCTTCCAAGTCTCCCATTTCCATCCTTTCTCTTCTTCCTTCATGCTTCTTCCTCTTCTTCCTAAACTCTTCATGTCTTCTTGATGCTTTTCCTCTTATTTTCTAGTCTACCTTCTTCTATTCATCTCTTCTATCACTTCCATGCTTGTTTCATCCTCTTCTAAAATCATGAGTTTCAACTATTGCTATAGAACCTCTCTTGAAAATGGATGATCTTGACCTCCTTGCTCAATTTGAAAAATATCATTCTTCCAATAGTTTCATTGATGATAAATTTATGACAAAAATATAAATGAAAGAAAATGAATCACCCACCTTTGGTAGAATCATGCTCATGATCCTCTCATGATCTTCTTCTTCCAAACATTCTTCATCATCTTAGTCTTCTCGTCCTTCCTCATCTTCCAAGTCTTACCATAACTCTTCTATAAACCATTCAAATTCTTCATCTTCCAAGTCTTACCATGACTCTTCTAGAAATTATTCACATTCCTCATTATCCAAGTCTTCTTCTTCCACTAGGTCTTCACTTTCATATTCTTCACAATCTCATTCCTCTTCTACTTCTCCCAAGAGTCTTACTCCTCAATATGAACAATATAGTAATCCTTGTGATACCTCTCCCATGAAAAGTGACACACCCACCTTTGATGACTATGATGACTATTATGATGGCTATGATGATGAACCATATAGTCATACCTATGAAACCTCTATTCCTAAGAATTCTCCTCATCATGTGCTCGTGCTTGCTAAAGGGTCATTCTATTAGATAGATCGTGATGTTGATCCATATGATTCTGATTTTGAAAGAGACTTTGATGATTTTTGTGAACAATACCATGATTATGATCCATTTACTACTACTGAGGACTATAAAATGCACCATTCTGATTTGAAACATCAACATTATAAGAATCATTCCTCTAAGAACATTCATGTTGAAAATAAAGATTACAGTCTCAAGCAAGATTATGTTGATGATACACCTTTGTCTTGTGATGGTTCCCTTCCATCCCTTACTTCTTCCAATACCCATACATTTCCTAAAGCTTCCAAGTATTCCAAATCTTTCACAAATCCTTCATCCAACAAATATCCTAATGCTTTTCATACGGTTCCCTATAGTTATCCTCAAGGGCTACCTCTTAAAGAAACTCAAGCAAACCTTCACTTGGCTGAAAATACTTTCAATAATGCTAAACCGAAAGAGCCTAAGCCTTTATACGCTATAATGCCTACTTTAGCTAGTCCTTCACTATCTCTTCCAAAGTCTTCCATACAATTCCAACATGCTTCTTGTCCTTAGAAGTGGCTCCATGTCAAGAGGACTCTAAAAATGATAAAGAAAAGAACATAAAGAAAGATCAAGATCAAGAACCCTCCATGTCATCCTATCCTTTTCATGATGTCTCTTATCCATTTCATGGTCCTTTTGATACTCTATGCCCTTCCTTATTCATTCCACCATGTCTTAAATCTTCTCCTAAGCAAGATCAAGTTACTACTCACACCATTGAGGTTATTGACAATCAAGATGACCTTACTTGCATTAAGGTTCTTAAAAATGGTGTTGTTACTTCCAATGTTAAGCCTATTGAAAATCAAGAGAAAAATGATATGCTTATGCTATCCAAAGCTCCTTGTCAAGATCAAAGTCTTCCATCTTCTTATTCTACCACTCCATGTTCGTTTCCACTTTCTACTCTTCCTAAGACTTTGCAAGCTCTGAATAATCCTATGAAAGAAGTTGCTCCTATTCAAGATGTTCATGATCCTATTGTAAATCCTAATTCTCACTCTAATGATGTTGATGTCCTTGGTTGTCATATAGATGTTGATAAAATTATTGATTATCCTTTTGCATCTTCCACTTCCATCCTTGGACTTCCTCCACCAATACCAAGGGCTTCATGTCTTCTTTCCATCTTGGGTCCTTATGTCCCTTCACTTTCTCCTCCTAATTCTCCTAATTCGTCATCTATTTTGGGTCCTTATGTCCCTTCATCTCTTATCTTTCCTCAAGATCAACATAGATGCATACCCTTGAATCCTTTTCATCCATCCACCCATCTAAACCAGTCATATCCTCCTTCCACAAGTCCCAAGTCTTTTGAAAGTAACTTGAATGTTCAATACAAGAAAATGAAGTAATACAAGAATCCATAAAAAAGAAAGATCACCATGTCTCCTCTAATCGACATGGAGGCATAAAGTCAAAAGAGATATCTAAGAAGAAAACTACAAGACAAGTATGGGTTCCAAAATCCATCATTGAAGATATTCTCTCTAAATCATCAAAAAGAAATGAAAATCCTAAGGCTATATGGATTCCAAAGTCTCTCTTGAAAAATTCTTATGTTGAAAAAAAAGTGAAGTTGACATTCAAGCTTCCAAAGGCTTCCACTTCATCTTCTTCCAAAAACAATCTTTCATTCCAAGCGCCTAAACTACAATCTCTGCTATCCATTCACCATATTCCTTCATTCACATTTTCTCCATCCTCTCACCACCCTTCAAGGTGTGTGTTGATATTGATCTTGCCTTCCTTTCCATCTGCCCTTTCACAATCCTTCCATTCATTATCCTTCTACCTTCTATCCATTTTTCTCATTTGCCTATTCCACCTATCTTCCAACCTCACTCGCTTTACATAAAACCTTATTCTCTATTTTTCTCCTCCATCGTCCTTTCCCTATCAATGTCTTTGAGCATATCATTTTGAATCCTTGGATCATTGTTTATCCTTTCAAGGAGCATTATCTAAAAAGCTTTCCTTCTTTTAAAAAAAAAAAAAATTCAAAAAGAAAACAAAAGAAAAATTAAAAAATTAAAAATGTGCCTTGGTGGAAACCTCAAAACAGGTGCCTTGGTAGCAAAGTAAAGAGAAATAAATTCATCCTATGGTGAAAATCACTCCCTTGTGGGGCCTTGGATAAGTACCATGATGAAAACCTGGCAATCGGGCATCATGCGTAGTTATTCTACATATTTCATCCATTCCGTCTTCTCTCTTTGATCTTGACAATGTTGACCTATGCACGAACATTTGGCTATATTGTGAGCTATCTTACAATGATCTTGTTTTCATTCCTTTCATGTTTAGCCTTCATATTTATTTTCATCCATTCACTCTAGCCTTTCACTATCCTTTTCCCCTTTGGTCTTGATCTATTAAAAAAGAGTAAAACACGATGCTATGAAGCCTCTTGACATGTCTACTCTTTTGGACTGCATCCATTCTTTCTTTTGCATTACACTTTTGTGACTTATGCTATGTGGGTCTTTCATTGCTTATCCAAATGTGCTTTACATGACTTTTTTTCCCTAGCTTGGGTACTCTTCAGGAGTTTTTCATTGAGGATTTCTTCCCTTCATTCTCCTTCATTCTCTTGTCTTTCATCTCTTCCACCAACTTGCCAATCCCTCTTGTTCTCCACCTTGCTAGACATTGGGACTTCACGATGTGATCTCCCTTGTGAGTTTGATGCCCGTTCTGTCTAGGGGCATCCTTTGTACATATTTATAAGTCCTGAAAAAATTCCAAAACAAAAAATTCATATATGATGTTGAAAAAATCCTAAAAAGTATATAAAGTTCTGAAAAAATATAAAAAAATAAAAAAATACAAAAAATTTAAAAAAAGAAAAAATAAAAAGTGCCTTGTTGAAAACCTAGAAATAGGCCCCTTGGTAGCAAAAATATTTAAAAATTGAAAAAATAAAAAAATCTCCAAGTGGTGAAAACCTGGAAACAGGCACTACTTGAAGCCTTTACACCCTTGTTTCATAGCATGCATCCTCGACACTTAGCCTTTCTCCATCATGCCTTGACCTTGTTGCCTTGGTTTGGAATTGGTCTTTGTCTTTGTCTAGGGGGCATAACTGTGTTAGCTTTGGTCTCTAGGATGTGTTAGTATTCAGGACATCTTGCAAATGGTGTTTTTCAGCACCACCTACACAATGTTTTTCAACACTACCCTAGTGTCAAGTGTTTCTCAACACTTATCAGATATCCTACCCCAAAGTCTAGCATGATATGATATCTCTCATTGGGAAATGTGATACTCAAAGATTGATTCTATGACCTACATAGACGCACTTAAACACTCGACTCGCTGAGACTTGTTTGACTTAATTTCTTTGTGCGCTATCTATGATGATTTCTCTGATGAGTGTTCTCTCCCTAAGAAGTTTTCAATGATGCATAGCTAGAAGACTGAGGACATGAGGACATGTTTTATTATTTTTTCTGCTTGTGGGAACATTTTGTTGGTTCTCATTGTCATTATCATTTATGCTTGTTCCACTTGACAATAGGATCTACAAGGTATTATCCTTCACTGTTTATGCAAGTGCATACTTATAGTCATCTTGACTTTCCTTGTGACTCGATGCGAGTATAATCTTGCCATATAAAATTTAGGTAATCTCATTGCACTAGTCATCTTGACCTACATGTCTTTGGTGCCTAGGTGGCATTTCCACATTCTATCTAATATAGATCATAGTCATATACCCATAGTCATACTAGTGTGTATTGTATGATCTTGTGATGCTACCAATAAAGCTTAATGATGATTATTAGAGTCTAAAAGCTTTGTGACCTTGCAAGTAAACCACTTTTCATAGTAGCTTGCATTTTTAGGTTCATGATAGTTAGTTTTTTATTTTGCATATGGAGAGAGCCGTCCTTTCATCTTTCAAAGATTTTCTGATCAACTGCGCTCACCTTTCTTATTCTTGATCATGTCTTTCGCTCCTTGTCTTTCACATCACATCCTTTTCCTGTCATCACAAGGGGTTAATCTTATCAGACACCTTGGAATTGCACAAAACTTGCACCCCTAGCTAATTTCAACATCCTGGATCCATTTTCAGACTCAAAATTGAAATCCAAGTTTATCTTGATAGTCAAAATTGCATTTCAAACTCTCCTCCTCTCCTGCATAGTTGGTTGACCATTTGAGGCTTGATGCTTCAATCTTTCTTGGGGAATCTTTATTTCTTCATCCCCATCTCTTTCAACCTTCTAGTCTTTCATTCATTTTCATCTGCTTCACTTCTTTCAGGTTTTCCTTCATCTTTATTCTATATCTTTCTTAGTCAAACCTAGTCAAACTAGGGCATATCTTCATCGCTTGATGGTTATCCTATCATCTTTCATCTTTGATAATGATTTCTAGTTCTACTTCTACCTAATTTCAATTTTGATTCCGAGCGGGCAATACCTATCAGCTTTAACCTTTGATTCAGCTTAGCTTGAGATTTTTATTTTGAGACTTGACTATCACTTAATAGCAATGGTGTTGGTTTTTTCTCTTGATTCTTATCTCTTATTTTGAGACTTGACTATCAGTTAACATCAACGCTGCTGGTCTTCTCTTTCAGCCAGCTTATTTTTGTCCTAACGTGTTCCCAGAATGATCACACGTCTGGATTATTTTGTGATCCCAAATCGATCTCACACTTCAATTCTTCTTTGACCACATGTGTTCCTATAATGATCACACATTAGTCAAAGAGGGGAAAATGTATGCACCCTAAAATGGTCTCCTAAACTTTGGGCCCCCATTCAGCAATTTATCAAATCCCTAAATCAATATTTTCAAAAATCAGCATTTTTCAATTATATCAATTTCCTTGATCAAGTCCTATTTTATCATTTTCGATTATTTGTCTTGGGATAACCATTTTATCCTAAAGTATTTATTTATTTAAAAGGAATTTCTTCCCCTTTTATTAAATAAAAAGCCCCCACTTTTCCTCTTATCCTAAGTTGCACAAATAAAGCATTATTGTTATTTTATAAAAAAAAGAAAATCACTTTTTGTCTCATATGGACACAAAATTCAACTCTTATTTTCTTACTGGAGGATATTTGTACACATGGATTGGTCCTCTTTCAAGATCCACCCTTGATTAAATATTTTGTCTCTTAATCTCAATGGTCCATTCCTTCTCATTTCCTATAAAAGGAGAGCTCTCTTCTTCACTTTCATATGCATCTTTTGAATACTAATGTTATGCTGCAAGTTTTCTAGGTCACTTTGAAGCTTTTGAAAATTTGGAGCACTCTTAGCATCTACATTCCATTCTTATTTTCATTCTTTCATAGTAGCTTCATGTTTATACTTTCATAGTTTAGATTTCCTTTCAAGCTTTAGAACAACTTATCTAGTTTAACTAGGAAGGCTTGGTAATACTTGTACTTTCCTTTTCATAGCATAGCTTGTATTTTTATTTTTATAGACTAGCTTGCATCCTCATTCCTAGCTTACTTGCATTGAATTTCATTTGGCTTCTTGGGGATACTGGCATTCTTGGCCTTGTCTTCATTTGAATCTCTCATTGTGTGGTTGACTAGCAAGGTCATTAGCTTAATATCTCTAGCTGAGAGAAAACTTAAAATAATCTTGCAACTCCATACATAGAGAGCTCTAGGTAGCTTTCTAAGGTATCCGATTCATGGATTCCCTTAGATATAATGACTTAGAGAAGTACACTATTTGAGGTGTACATTCTTGGCGCCCACCGTGGGGTAGAGCATTAGTGTTTTGTCCTTAATTTGCTACATTTCTGTTAATTTTTCATGAATTTTTCACTTCATTTTTTGCTCTCTAGTTTTTCAGTCTCAGATTATCATGCGATACTTTACCAGTATCACATGATAGTTTCTGTATGGTGGTGCTATACTTCACCAGTTAAAGTATCACTCTGTTTGAGACATTCTCTCACACTGTTCAGAACATTTTGTCACCTAAAGGTACAGTAAAGTATCACCCATAAATATATTATCACCCCAGTATACTGTAAACTATCGCCCGATATTTTTGGTGTTTGTATTGTCCCTTGTACCTAGTAGTGAGTTGTTTCTTCATCCTTTCTTGCGGAGTTTTGGTCTAATTAGCTTGCTAGTTTTATTCACCGTGGTTAGGTAGAGTTTAGTTACAGATTTTATTTGGAATTTGATTTTGCTAACCTTGTGGGGCTAACAAGTTGTGGTTGTACGTGCCTCTTTCTTGAATATTTGCCAACAATTACATGCACAAGGGCTACTAACAGTTTTTGTAGGGCTTCCCAAGCATTAAAACAAAAAAAAAGTGCTTGTTGTTTATTTCATTTCAAGTGTGGCAATTACTAGTTGTTTGATTTCATAGGAACATAATATCTTGTTGTAGGAATTCTTTGGTGGTAGGAGAAGTATGCTCTTCACCCTTGTGGTGAACCATAAAATCTTGACCCATCTTTGGATTTTGAAAGCAAGAGGGTAATTGAACATTTTCTTGGTGTGTTTGGGAGAAAACTTTGAGATAGGGGAGTATGCTCTTCACCCTTGTTGTGAAACAAAAATCTTGAACCTCATAAGTTGATCCCATTTTGATTAGTTGTTAGAATCCTTTAGCGGGCCTAGTCTTGAGCAATCAAGAGGAACGACCCAAGTGGGGACAAGCCTTTTGCTGACTATTCCAACCCACTATAAACTTAAGGCTATCAAGGACACAACACCTTGGTAGATGTAGTGCTTGTCATTGCTTGATGTGAGTACTTGTGGGATTGTAACCATGAGGAAAGTGTTGAGAAAAAATGCTCAATGTACTCTTGAGGCCGCAAGGTTCTAGTCCTTTTTGAGAAGCAAGAGGGGTGCTACAAAGAGAAGCCCTTACTAAGAACCATAGATAGATGCCACCCTATTTTTCCACTTAGCTTCTTGATGCAAGGATTGATCCAAGTGGAATAACTTGGATCACCCCAAAATTACTCACCATCTATGTTCCTTTGGTTGTGTCATTAGCACTTCCACAAAAAAGCCAATATCTATTGTGGGAAACCACTTTGTGTGAGGCAATGGAGCATCAAGTGTGGGCCAAGTTGTTAAGTATTGAGCCATTGTCTTTTTAGGCTAGAAAGTTCTTGAAGTGTTCTCATTGTGGCATACCCGTGTAAACGTTCTTGCTTATTCAACATCACGGTAGTGTTCATAGGATTTTTCAATTTTGATATCACAATTGCTTGTCTTGGCAAGGTTACTTTCACCCTTGTGCAAGTGTTTTATGACATGTTTGATCACCTACTATTTGCAAACTTGTCTAATTACTGCTAGTACTATGTTTGGAGTCAAAAAATTGAGCCATCAAACTGAAACATTGACCGAATTGCCTTCAAAATTGAGTTTTTTTATGTTCACTGGTCAATAGTTGTATGATACTGCAAAACCATCGCACACCCTCCTAAGAAATATAATGCAATACTTCATCGCTGTTATTGTATCTCTTTCCTATTATACATTTTGTTGCACCACCTACCTAGAAACTGTCGCACTGCCTTATGCAAAATATCACCTGGAGAAATTGTATCCCTCTATTAGCCTGGAAACTATCGCATAGAGTCCTTTTGTTGTCTCACTGTTGCTTGTAATCTGAAGTTGATTTGTGTCACTTCCAGTCTTCCTTGGTCAGTCCAGGTCAGATCTTAAGTGCTATGACATGTTGCTCAACATCCAAATGAACTCAAATGGTATCAAATTGCACAAAATGACTCTTGTTCTTCTTTCTTCCATGTCTTCCTAGTCTCCCATTTCCATTCTTTCTCTTCTTCCTCCATGCTTCTTCCTCTTCTTCCTAAACTCTTCATGTCTTCCTAATGCTTTTCCTCTTATTTTCTAGTCTACCTTCTTCTATTCATCTCTTCTGTCACTTCCATGCTTGGTTCCTCCTCTTCTATAATCATGAGTTTCAACTATCTTGCTATAGAACCTCTCTTGAAAATGGATGATCTTGATCTCCTTTCTCAATTTGAAAAATATCATTCTTCCAACAGTTTCATTGGTGATAAATTTATGAAAAAAATACAAAAGAAAGAAAATGAATCACCCACCTTTGGTAGAATCATTCTCATGATCCTCTCATGATCTTCTTCCAAACATTCTTCATCATCTTAGTCTTCTCATTCTTCCTCATCTTCCAAGTCTTACTATAAATCTTCTATACATCATTCAAATTCTTCATCTTCCAAGTCTTACCATGACTCTTCTAGACATTATTCGCATTCCTCATTATCCAAGTCTTCTTCCTCCATTAGGTCTTCACTTTCATATTCTTCACAATCTCATTCCTCTTCTACTTCTCCCAAGAGTCTTACTACTCAATATGAACAATATTGTAATCCTTGTGATACCTCTCCCATGAAGAGTGACACACCCACCTTTGATGACTATGATGACTATTAGGATGGCTATGATGATGAACCATATAGTCATACCTATGAAACCTCTATTCCTAAGAATCCTCCTCGTCATGTGCTCGTGCTTACTAAAGGGTAATCCTATTGGGTAGATTGTGATGGTGATCCATATGATTCTAATTTTGAAAGAGACTTTGATGATTTCTATAAACAATACATTGATTATGATCCATTTACTACTACTGAGGACTATAAAATGCATCGTGCTGATTTGAAACCTCAACATTATAAGAATCATTCCTATAAGAACATTCATGCTGAAAATAAAGATTACACTCTCAAGAAAGATTATGTTGATGATAGACCTTTATCTTATGATGGTTCCCTTCCATCCCTTAATTCTTCTAATAACCATACATTTCCTAAAGCTTCCAAGTCTTCCAAATCTTTCACAAATCCTTCATCCAACAAACATCCTAATACTTTTCATACGGTTCCCTATAGTTATCCTAAAGGGCTACCTCTTAAAGAAACTTAATAAAACCTTCACTTGGCTGAAAATACTTTCAATAATGCTAAACCTAAAGAGCCTAAGCCTTTATGTGCTATAATGCCTACTTCAGCTAGTCTTTCACTATCTCTTCCAAAGTCTTCCATACAATTCCAACATGCTTCCTTGTCCTTAGAAGTGGCTCCATGTCAAGAGGACTCTCAAAATGATAAAGAAAAGAACATAAAGAAAGATCAAGATCAAGAACCCTCCATGTCATCCTATCCTTTTCATGATGTCTCTTATCTATTTCATGGTCCTTTTGATCCTCTACGCCCTTCCTCATTCATTCCACCATGTCTTAAATCTTCTCCTAAGCAAGATCAAGTTACTACTCACACCATTGAGCTTATCGACAATCAAGATGACCTTACTTGCATTAAGGTTCTTAAAAATGGTGTTGTTACGTCTAATGTTAAGCCTATTGAAAATCAAGAGAAAAATGATACGCTTATGCTATCCAAAGCTCCTTGTCAAGATCAAAGTCTTCCATCTTCTTGTTCTACCACTCCATGTGTGCTTCCACTTTCTACTTTTCCTAAGTCTTTGCAAGTTCTGAACAATCCTATCAAAGAATTTTCTCCTATTCAAGATGTTCATGATCCTATTGTAAATCCTAATGCTCACTCTAAACATGTTGATGTCCTTGGTTGTCATATAGATGTTGATAAATCCTTTTGCATCTTCCACTTCCATCCTTGGACTTCCTCCACCAATACCAAGGGCTTCATGTCTTCCTTCCATCTTGGGTCCTTATGTCCCTTCACTTTCTCCTCCTAATTCTCCTAATTCATCATCCATTTTGGGTCCTTATGTCCCTCCATCTCCTATCTTTCCTCAAGATCAACATAGATGCATACCCTTGAATTCTTTTCATCCATCCACCCATCTAAACCAGTCATATCCTCCTTGCACAAGTCCCAAGTCTTGTGAAAGTAACTTGAATGTTCAATACAAGAAAATGAAACAATACAAGAATCCATAAAAAATAGAAGATCACCATGTCTCCTTTGATCGACATGGAGGCATAAAGTCAAAAGAGATATCTAAGAAGAAAACTACAAGACAAGTATGGGTTCCAAAATCAATCATTAAAGATATTCTCTCTAAATCATCAAAAAGAAATGAAAAGCCTAAGTCTATATGGATTCCAAACTCTCTTTTCAAAGAGTCTTATATTGAATAAAAAGTGAAGTTGACATTCAAGCTTCCAAAGGCTTCCACTTCATCTTCTTCCAAAAATAATCTTTCATTCCATGTGCCTAAATCACAATCTCTGCTATCCATTCACCATATTCCTTCACGTATTCCTTTATTCACATTTCCTCCATCCTCTCGCCACCCTTCAAGGTGTGTGTTGATGTTGATCTTTCCTTCCTTTCCATCTACCCTTTCACAACCCTTCCATTCATTATCCTTCTACCTTCTATCATTTTTCCTGATTTACCTATTCCTCCTATCTTCCAACCTCACTCACTTTACATAAAACCTTATCCTCCATTTTTCTCTTCCATATTCCTTTCCCTATCAACATCTTTGAGAATATCATTTTGAATCCTTGGAATATCATGGTTTATCCTTTCAAGGAGAATTATTTAAAAGGCTTTCCTTCTTCCAAAAATAAATAAAAAATGAAAAAAGAAAACAAAAAAAAAATGAAAAAAATGAAAATGTGCCTTGGTGGAAACCTAGAAATAGGCACCTTGGTAGAAAAAGTAAAGAGAAATAAATTCATCCTATGGTGAAAACCACTCCCTTGTGGCACTTTCGATAAGTACCATGATGAAAACCTAGCAATCAGGCATCATGCGTAGTTCTTCTACATATTTGATCCATTTTGTCTTCTCTCTTTGATCTTGACAATGTTGACCTATGCATGAACATTTGGCTATCTTGTGACCTATCTTACGATGATATTTCTTTCATTCCTTTCATGTTTAGCCTTCATATTTATTTTCCTCCATTCACTCTATCCTTTCGCTATCCTTTTCCCCTTTGGTCTTGATCTATTAAAAAAGAGTAAAACACGATGCTATGAAGGCTCTTGACATGTCTACTCTTTTGGACTGCATCCATTCCTTCTTTTGCATTACGCTTTTGTGAGTTATCCTATGCTGGTCTTTCATTGCTTGTCCAAATGTTCTTTGCATGACTTTTTCTTCCCCAGCTTTGGTACTCTGGAGGAGTTTTCCATTGAGGATTTTTTCCCTTCATTCTCCTTCATTCTCTTCTCTTTCATCTCTTCCACTAGTTTGTTAATCCTTCTTGTTCTCCACCTTGCTAGACATTGGGACTTCATGATGTGATCTTGCTTGGGAGTTTGATGCTCATTTTGTCTAGGGGCATCCTTTGTACATATTTATAAGTCTTGAAAAATTCCAAAAAAAAAAATTCATATATGATGCTGAAAAAATCCTAAAAAGTATATAAAGTTTTGAAAAAATACACAAAAAAAAGAAAAAATAAAAAATAAAAAGTACCTTGGTGAAAACCTAGAAACAGGAGCCTTGGTAGCAAAAATATAAAAAAATTGAAAAAATAAAGAAATCTCCAAGTGGTGAAAACCTGAAAAGAGGCATTACTTGAGGCCTTTGCACCCTTGTTTCTTAGCATGCGTCCTCAACACTTAACCTTCTTCCATCATGCCTTGACCTTATTGCCTTGGTTTGGAATTAGTCTTTGTCTTTGTCTAGGGGGCATAACTGTGTTAGCTTTGGTCTCTAGGATGTGTTAGTCTTCAGGACATCTTACAAATGGTGTTTTTCAACACCACCTAAACAGTGTTTTTCAACACTACCTTAGCGTCAAGTGTTTCTCAACACTTATCAGATATCCTACCCGACAGTCTAGCATGATATGATATCTCTCACTCAGAAATGTGATACTCAAAGATTGATTCTATGACCTACACACATGCACTTAAACACTCGACTCACTGAGACTTGTTTGACTTTATTTCTTTGTGTGGTGTCTATGATGATTTCTTTGATAAGTGTTCTCTCCCTAAGAAGTTTTCGATGATGCATAGCTAGAAGACTAAGGGCATGAGGACATGTTTTATTGCTTTTTCTACTTGTGGGAATATTTTGTTGGATCTCATTGTCATTAGCATTTATGCTTGTTCCACTTGACAATAGGATCTACAAGGTATTATCCTTGACTATTTATGCAAGTGCATACTTATAGTCATCTTGACTTTCCTTCTCTCTCGTTGTGAGTATAATCTTGCCATATAAAATTTAGGTAATCTCACTGCACTAGTCATCTTGACCTACATGTCTTTGGTGCCTAGGTGGGATTTCCACATTCTATCTGATATAGATCATATTCATATACCCATAGTCATACTAGTGTGTATTGTATGATCTTGTGATGCTACCAATAAATCTCGATGATGATTATTAGAGTCTAAAAGCTTTGTGACCTTGCAAGTAAACCACTTTTCATAGTAGCTTTCATTTTTAGGTTCATGATAGTTAGTTGTGCATTTTGCATATGGAGAGAGCTCTCCTTTCATCTTTCAAGGACCTGTCAATCAACTGCGCTCAGCTTTCCTTTTCTTGATCATGTCTTTCACTCTTTGTCTTTCACATCACATCCTTTTTCTTATCATCACAAGCGGTTAATCTTATCAGACACCTCAGAATTCCATGAAAATTGCACCCCTAGCTAATTTTGACATCCTAGATCCATTTTCAAACTAGAAATCGAAATCTAAGTTCATCTTGATAGTCAAAATTGCATTTCAATCTTTTCTCCTCTCCTCCATTTTTGGCTAACCATTTGAGGCCTAATCCTTCGATCTTTCTTGCGGCATCTTTATTTCTTCATCCCCATCTCTTTCAACCTTCTAGTCTTTCATTCATTTTCATCTACTTCACTTCTCTAAGGTTTTCCTTCATCTTTATTCTATATCTTTCTTAGTCAAACCTAGTCAAAATAGGGCATATCTTCACCGCCTCATGGTTATCCTATCATCTTTCATCTTTGATAATGATTTCTAGTGCTGCTTCTACCTAATTTTGATTTTGATTGCGAGGGGGTAGTACCTATCAACTTTAACCTTTGATTCATCTTATCATTCAACTCAGCTTGATATTTTTATTTTGAGACTTGACTACAACTTAACAGCAATGGTGTTAGTTTTGTCTCTTGATTCTTATCTCTTATTTTGAGACTTGACTATCACTTAATAGCAACGGTGTTGGTCTTGTCTTTGAGTCGGCTTATTTTTGTCCTAGCGTGTTCGCAGAATGATCACACGTCTGCATTGTTTTTTGATCTCAAATTGATCTCACACTTCAATTCTTCTTTGACCACATGTACTGTTCCCAAAATGATCACACATTACTCAAAGAGGGGAAAATGTATGCACCCTAAAATGGTCGCCTAGACTTTGGGCCCCTATTCAATAATTTATCAAATCCCTGAATCAATAATTTAAAAAATTAGCATTTTTCAATTATATCAATTTCCTTGATTAAGTCCTATTTTATCATTTTCGATTATTTTCCTTGGGCTAACCATTTTATCCTAAAGTCTTTATTTATTTAAAAGGAATTTCCTCCCCTTTTATTAAATAAAAAGCCCCCACTTTTCCTTTTATCCTAAGTTGCACAAATAAAGCATTATTCTTATTTTATAAAAAGAAGAAAGTCACTTTTTGTCTCATATGGATAGAAAATTCAACTCTTATTTTCTCATTGAAGGATACTTCTGCACATGGATTGGTCATCTTTCAAGCTCCACCCTTGATTAAATATTTTGCCTCTTAATCTCAATGGTCCATTCCTTCTCATTTCCTCTAAAAGGAGAGCTCTCTTCTTCACTTTCATATGCATCTTTTGAATGCTAATGTTATGCTACAGGTTTTCTAGGTTACTTTGGAGCTTTTGAAGATTCGGAGCACTCTTAGCATCTACGTTACATTCTTAGTTTCATTCTTGCATTGTAGCTTCATGTTTATGCTTTCATAGTTTAGATTTCCTTTCAAGCTTTAGAATAACTCATCTAGTTTAACTAGGAAGGCTTGGTAATACTTGTAGTTTCCTTTTCATAGCATAGCTTGTATTTTCATTTGCATAGACTAGCTTGCATCCTCATTCTTAGCTTACTTGCATTGCATTTCATTTGGATTCTTGAGGATATTGGCATTCTTGCCCTTGTCTTCATTTGAATCTCTCATTGTCTAGTTGACTAGCAAGGTTATTAGCTTAATAGCTCTAGTTGAGAGCAAACTTAAAACAATCTTGCAACTCCATACATAGAGAGCTCTAGGTCTCTTTCTAAGGTATCCCATTCATAGATTCTCTTGGATATAATGACTTAGAGAAGTAAACTATTTGAGGTGTACACCAAGGCCTACCCAACAACATATGACATGCATCCATAGATATGATATCACATAGTACCTCATCTTCATACCCGCTAATCTTAAACTTTACTAGGAACTGTTCACTGACCATGACCTTGTGGTCATCCTACACCCAGACCAACCTGATATGGATGTGGATGTTTCTACCTCTTGAGCTTCAACTTTGTCACCATCTCTTCTGACACCAAATTATCTATACTTCCACTATCAATAATCACATCACAAAACTTACCCTCACACTTGCACCTAGTGCGAAATAGGCTCCTTCTTTTCTCAGGTTCATTTTCACCACTCAATAGGAATCTTCTATTAATCAGCATTTCTCCTCTTTCAGCATCTTCAGAATGTGATGATCTGGCATCTTCATCTACATTTATAACTTTGGCCTGGCCTTCATTCCTCCTATATGTCCCTCCTTGGTGTTGAGGACATTCAAATGCCTTATGACCTTCTTCTCCATAGTAAAAACATGTTCCATGGAAGCCTCCTCTTCCAGATCATTTTCCTCTTCCTTTTCCTCTCTGATTTCTATTATTCTGATCATGGAAATGATTGAAATTATCTCCTCTCTGATTCTAACTATTACTAGCCTCATCCTACTTTTTTGAATCTTCATTTTGATCTCCATATGACCGTCCACTAGATCTTCCATCACGGCCTCTTTCGCTTTGTATGCTCTCAAACTTCTTATTCAACTTTTCCTCTACTCTTAGGGAAAACTGGTATACCTCTTCAATATTGTTCATTCGAACCAAATTCAGCTCTTCCTGAATGCTCGGCCTCAACCCATTAAGGTAACGGGCAACTTTCTCCTTATCTGCTTCTACATCGCCTGTTTTGATGAGGATTTGATAGAACTCCTTTGTGTACTCTTGAATAGATCTTCTTGCTTGCTTCAAACTTTGCATCTTCCTCAGTAGGTCAAGCTCATAATCAACAGGAATGAACTGTTGCTTCAATTTATCCACCATCTAATCCCATCTTGTGATTTTATCTTTCCCTCTTCTATTTCACTCCAATTGAATCTCTTGCCACCAAATCTTTGCATGACCTTTTAGTCTAGCCTTCACAAATTTGACCCTATCAGGATCCTCAATATCTTCATACTAAAAATATTCTTCACATTCATTGATCGAGTTGATCAACTCCTCTGGGTTAAGATATCCTGAAAATGCAGGAACCTCAATCTTAGGTCTTCTCTCAATCTTGGAAATGGCTCAAAAAAGTCTTTCTTCCTCCTGGTTCACAATTTTGACTTCTCCTTCTTGATCTTCTTCTTCAGCTTCATCCTCTCTTTCATCTCTGACATTAAGATTCATTCCTCTACGAATCTCTTCTTGCAATGCTCGCACTTGTTTCTGGAGCGCTCTAACCTCAAGTGTTACAACACCAGCTCTTTCACCACATTCCCTTCGTGGAGGTATTTTCGCAATGCATGCTGAAACCCTAACCATGGTCCTGGTGCAAACTACCTCACAGTCAGCGATATGTTTACACACTCAGAAACTCCTACTCTGATACCACTTGATGAAGGGTGCTCCCCTTAATACCACAAACACATAACAAAAATAGAGAAACAATAACAATATGCAAGAATAGAAAATTTGCTTCTTATTATCTCCACAAATGTGGAATTACAAACTTTCAGAATTACAATATGCAAAGCCACATGGGCATTCCCTTACAATATTCTGTAGGACAAAGCCTCAAATCAATACCTAGATCTACTACCTAGAACTGCCCTAAACTGCCTAAGACAACACTATAGACCTTTCTTATATAGGTAATTTCCACCACCTGAGAAGGTTCTAGAAATTTAGCCCTTTAGGCTGACTAAACATTGAATTAATTTATTTTCACAATTTTTACAATAGGGTCGGCTCAAAAGAAATACAAAATATGCTTTTAGGTAACCCAACTTTTGGAGGCCATAACTTTTTAACCATAGCTTCATTTTTCTATTGTAACCACTTTTCAAAAATGCCATGATGAGATCTATAGTCCCTGACATGCGCTAGTGCCAGTCAGCTGCGGGTCGATTGCGATTTGGAGCCTCTAAGGCCTTCAAAATTGGCCTGAAAGATTTCATACCCAAAAACCTCAATAGAATCACCAATACTAATGATGTGGCGATGAAACTCAAGTAGTAGGCTAAAATGACTAGGATGAACCTCCAACTGTGAAATTAAAACATTCTGAGATCATATGACCAACTTACTAAAAATAGTAAGTTTCCATAAATAACAGCTCTACACAAGAAAGCCCTTATTGAAAAGAAAACAGAAATATTTTTGGGTGATGCAAGATTGCTCTTACACCCAAGATGCTCCTGCATTAGAAACCTTCAATAGATTTAAGGAGTTTAAATCAATGGTGGAGAAGCAAAGTGGACTATTCATTAAGGTAGTTAGATTTGATAGAGGTGGTGAATATAGTTCTAATGAATTTCTAGATTTTTGCAGAGATCATGGGATCAAGAAACAATTTACTACAAGGTTTACACCACAATAGAATGGTGTAGGAGAGAGAAAAAATAGAACCATAATGGAAATGACAAGGAGTATGCTCAAGGCTAAGAACATGTCTAATGAATTTTGGGTTGAAGTAGTGGCATGTACAGTATATATCCTGAATAGAAGTCCTACAAGAAGTGTGAAAGCTATAATTCCACAAGAGGCTTGGAATGGTAAGAAACATTTTGTATCTCATCTTATAATTTTTGGATGTGTTGCATATGTTTTGGTACCTGCTAAATTAAGAAGGAAATTGGATGATAAAAGTGAAAAATGTATTTTCATTGGTTATAGTGAAGAATCAAAAGCCTACAAATTATTTAACCCCATTTCAAGGAAAGTGATCATTAGGAGGGATGTTATATTCAAGGAGGAACAAGCATGGGATGAAAATGGTGATTATATAGTCACAACTAGAGTACCAATACCAAACAATGAAGAAGAACATTAAGAACTAGGTGGTCATTCAAATCAAGCAGAATGAAGCACTCCTCAAAGAAATCTTGTCCAAAGCCAATCATCAAGTCCTTTTACTCCAAATGTAAGTAATATGACAAATCCTTCACTCACCTGATCAAAAGGTAAGAAAATGAGAAGCTTGAAAGATATATATGATGAAAGTTTGGATTTGTACTCAAATTTTTCCTTATTCTCTCATGATCCTACTTATTTTGAAGAAGTAGTTGAGGAGGAACATTGGATCAAAGCTATGGATGAAGAAATTGATGTTATTGAGAGAAATCAAACATGAGATCTAGTTGACCTACCTAAAGGTAAGGATTATATTGGTGTCAAGTGGGTTTATAAAACCAAATTCAATGCTAAAGGGGAAATTGACAAGTATAAGGCTAGATTAGTAGCCAAAGGTTTTGCTCAACAATATGGGATAGATTATAATGAAATATATGCTCTAGTTGCTAGACTTGATATAGTTAGAATAGTTTTATCTATAGTTGTACAAAATGATTGGAAAGTTTTTTAGATGGATGTAAAATCAGCTTTCTTGAATGGTATTCTTGAGGAGGAAGTCTATGTTGAACAAGCACCGGGATATGAGGTATGTGGGCATGAGAGTAAAGTGTATAAATTGAAGAAAGATCTATATGGTTTTAAATAGGCACCTAGGGCTTGGTATAGTAGAATTAATTCATATTTGTTGAGTGATGGATTTACTAAAAGTAACAGTGAGCCTACATTATATATGAAAATCAATGAACAAAATCAGGTTTTGATTGTATGCCTATATGTTGATGACTTAATTTTCACAGGAGATTTGTGTATTGACATATTTAAGACAGCAATGATGAAAGAGTTTGAGATGACAGATATGGGAATGATGAGATACTTTTTAGGCATTGAAGTTATTCAATCTAATAAAGGGATTTTTATTTGTCAAACTAAGTATGCTAGGGATATTTTGAGAAAATTTAATATGTTGAAGTGTAAACCAGAAATAACTCCAATTGCTACAGGAACAAAGCTTAGCAAAAAGGACAAGGGGTCACATGTTAATCCAAATTTGTTTAAGAGATTTATTGGAAGTTTATTATCTCATAGCTACAAGGCTAGATATTATGTATGGTGTTAGTTTGATCTCAAGGTTCATGGATTCACCACAAGAGTCTCATTGGAAAGTTGGAAAAAGGATATTGAGATACATTGTAGGAACAAGTGGATATGGAATTTTATATTCCAAAACTAACAAACTTGATTTAATTGGTTATACTGATAGTGAATTTGTAGGTGATGTTGATGATAGAAAGAGTACTTCTGGATATCTCTTTCATTGTGGCACATGTGCAATCTCATGGGCATCAAAGAAGTATCTTGTAACACTTTAATCATCTAAAGCCGAGTATGTAGCAGCTACA
>BSBK01005716.1:107500-146203 GCA_027943335.1 Chamaecyparis obtusa
GCCGAAATGAAGATCCGAAAAAGAAGGATGAGGCCAGTAGCAATCAGAATCAGAGAGGAAATAATTCCAATCACTTCCAGGATCAGAATAATAGAGATCAAAGAGGAAGGGGAAGAGGACAAGGATCTGGAAGAGGTGGCTTCCGTGGAACATGTTTTCACTGTGGAGAAGAAGGTCATAGGGCATTTGAATGTCCTCAGTGCCAAGGCAGAATAGACAGGAGAAATGAAGGCCAGGCCAGAGTTGCACATGTAGATGAAGATGCTAGATCATCAAATTCTGAAGATGCTGAAAGAGGAGAAACGCTGATTAACAGAAGAGTCCTGTTGAGTGGTGAGAATGAACCTGCGCAAAGGAGGAGCTTGTTTCGCACCAGGTGCAAGTGTGAAGGTAAATGTTGTGATGTGATCATCGATAGTGGAAGCACTGACAATTTGGTGTCAGAAGAGATGGTGACAAAGTTGAAGCTCAAGAGACAGAAACACCCACATCCATATCGGATTGCCTGGGTAAAGGATGACCACAAGGTCATGGTCAATGAACAATGCCTGGTGAAGTTCAAGATTGGTGGATACCAAGATGAGGTACTATGTGATGTCATATCTATGGATGCATGTCATATGTTGTTGGGTAGACCATGGCAGTTTGACAGATGTGCTGTACATGATGGTCATGCGAATACCTTTTCCCTGACAAAGGATGGAGTGCGACATAAGCTAAAACCATTGAAGGAGACTGAAGAAAAGGTATGTGGTAATGCAAGGATAACTTTTGTTGATGGAAGAAATTTCCTAGATGGTATGAGGCATGAGCATGTATGTTTTGCTTTAATTCCAAAAGTTGGTAAAGAGGAAGTAGAAGATGTTCCTGTAGAAGTTGCAGATTTGTTGAATGAGTTTCAAGATATTGTATCCGATAACGTGCCTGATGGATTACCACCAGTCAGGAAGATCAGTCATCAGATGGACTTGATCCCAGGAGTGAGTTTGTCAAATAAGGCAGCACACAGAATGACACCTGCAGAAAGTGAGGAGTTGAACAAACAAGTACATGAACTGTTACAGAAAGGATTGATCCGTGAGAGTCTGAGTCCCTGTGCTGTACCAGCAGTATTAGCACCAAAGAAGAATGGAGAATGGAGGATGTGTACAAATTCTAGGGCAATAAACAAGATCACAATCAAGTACAGGTTTCCATTGGCACGAATGGATGATAGTATGAACTGTTTGAGTGGAGCTATGTATTTCTCAAAGATAGATCTGAAAAGTGGATATCATTAGATTTGGATCAGAGAAGGAGATGAATGGAAGATTGCCTTCAAGACAAAGGAAGGACTGTATGAGTGGTTAGTCATGCCTTTTGGGCTAACCAATGCACCGAGCACTTTCATGTGGCTCATGAATGAGGTTCTGAAAGAATTTCTGGGTAAGTTTGTCATTGTTTACCTAGATGATATTTTGATCTTTAGTAAGACATT
This sequence comes from Chamaecyparis obtusa, assembly GCA_027943335.1. Classification (NCBI taxonomy): domain Eukaryota; kingdom Viridiplantae; phylum Streptophyta; class Pinopsida; order Cupressales; family Cupressaceae; genus Chamaecyparis; species Chamaecyparis obtusa. The sequence continues at coordinate 108,978 of BSBK01005716.1, forward strand.
GGATGAGCATATGATGCATATTCGTATGGTATTTGAGAAGTTGAGAGAAGAGAAATTGTTGATTAATTTGAAGAAGTGCAGTTTTGTGAAGAAAGAGTTAGTGTATTTGGGATTTGTAGTTTCAGCAGAAGGTCTAAAAATAGACCCAGAGAAGGTACAGGCTATCCTTGAATGGCCTACTCCAAGGAGTGCTACTGAGGTAAGATCTTTTCATGGTCTAGCTAGCTTTTATAGAAAGTTTATCAAAAATTTTAGCAGTATTTGTGGACCCTTGACTGAAACAATGAGAGGGGATAGAAAAGAGTTTAAGTGGACTAATGGGGCAGAAAAGAGTTTTCAATTGTTGAAACAAAAAGTTATAGAACAACCTGTTTTAGCACTTCCAAATTTTAATAAGGTGTTTCAAGTAGATTGTGATGCTAGTGGTACTACAATAGGAGCTGTTATGTGTTAGAGTAGTCGAGTATTGCTAATAATTAATTCAGTTAATTATTAGTTCTCTACTCTTAGCTTAAGTTAGACTTAGGAAAGTTTCATTTTCTTAGAAGTTTCCCTTTTAGGGTTTCGGTATCCTTTATAAGGATTCACCGCTTTGTAATTCATAAGGAGATTGTATTATTTTCATCATTGTTAATAGAAGATTATTTTCTTGCAACATGGTTTTGCAGTCTCTGGCCTTTTGGGCGTCATAGTTTCTGCCTTCTCTTCTGTCTTCATTCTTGTAGCAGTCTTTGCATGTAGGTGTTCTTGGGAAGATTTGATGGTTATCAAATCCAACATGGTATCAGAGCGGTCTTCCTGCTGGCTGTTCGAGTTTTATTGAAGCTGTCAGACTCAGAGGGTTTCAGAAGCTTTTTTGGCTTCTTTTTAGTGGTTCTGGGGGGTCTCTATTTTTGGAGGTATTTTGGGTCCAAACGGACACTTTCATTGCGTCCAGAAGGCCCAAAAACCCCAGAATCCATATAAAATTTATCCATTTTGGACACTTTTGCAATTTGAGGCAAAATTTTTTAGGTACTAGGCCGTACGACCTGGCACGCGGATCGAGACGGCGATTTTTTTTATAAAAAAAAATTTTTTTGGGGGCGGCGCCGCCCAGCGGCCACCCCCGCGCCGCCTAGCAGCAACCGCATAGCGGCCACCGCATTCAGCGGCCACCGCAGCCGCGGCCCCCGCCACAGCGCCACCCGCAGCCCGCCCAGCTGCCGCCCGGCCCGGCCGCCACCCCGGCTCCGTCAGCGCCCCCGCCACCCTCCGCTTTGCTCCGCCGGCCCGCGCCCCTGCTCCGCTCTGCAGGCTCCGCCCGGCCCACCGCCGCTCCGCTGGCCCCCGCCGCCGGTGGCGGCCCGTTTCAGCCCCCGCGGGCTCATATACACAGCCGCGCGGTCATATGACCGACCAGGGGCTTCGTCCCAGCCCCCGGAGCACTCCATGTGCCCGGGGGCCTATTTTTTTAGCTCCTGGGGCATTTTGTAAGCTTCTTTTGGCAATTTTAGGGGTACTGGGCTTTTTTTCGCTCTACAAGGAGCATCCGAGGGTCTTTTTCTGACTTACATATACCGTCGGAAAGCTCTTTCCGAGAAATTTTCGATGGTGGAGGTTAGGGGTTTTGGTTCCACCATTTCAATAGTATTTTTTTCTGTTGAAGTCTGATGTCTTTTTTTGCCTTCCGGGAGTCATATCTGGCTCATCCGGACTCCTTTTTCGGCAAACGAGATATCATCGGAAAGCTGGTTCTGTGTGCTATTCAGTGGCAGAGGTTATTTTTCCAAATTCTACTCCAGGTTTTAACTCCTCTGAGTTATGCAGTTTATGCCCTCTGGTGAAGTGCTTGGTTCTACAGGTCCGGGGATCTCTTCTTCTGGTTTCTTAGTGCACTCTTCTTTCTGACTTCTGAGCTTGCATGCTCTTTCTGATGTATCTTTGTTCTGTAAACGCACTGAGATAAAGTGCCCTCTTCTGCATTTCTGGGATCTTTTTCACCTGGTTCAGTTTTAGTATTCGCACTCAGTTATAAAGTGCCATGGGGGGATTCTGATGCATTTACCACTATAGGCGCATCCACTCTTGTCAAGTGAGCATACCTTCCATGACATTAGCCCATGTAGACTGAGTCTATGACACCGCCCTTTATCCTGTGTGTGTGCTTCTGTTGCACTGTTGGTGTTCCTGGTTCTTCTTTTGCAGCTGTTTCTGGCATCGCATTTCAGTGTTCCTGTCACCTCTCCCAGTTCAGCATTATGGGTGGGTTCACCTGTTGGTTCTATTGCTTCCTGGTTAGATTGATCATCTCTTCAGACACTTGTCTTCTCTACCTGGTCATGCACTTTAGTGGGGGTTCCAGCAGTATCTTCTGACAGAGTTTTCAGACATGCTTAGGAGGAGCTTCTTGCTCTCTTCTTGTTCCTTTCTCTGGGACATCTTTTGCTTTATGTTTTGGGTACCTGATCAGGCCTAGTTGCCGGGACCCATCTTTTCTGCTTTCTGCAGTAGTTTAGCTTTTTTTGCTTCTCCCTAAGTTACACTTAAGGGGGGGTGTTAGAGTAGTCGAGTATTGCTAATAATTAATTCAGTTAATTATTAGTTCTCTACTCTTAGCTTAAGTTAGACTTAGGAAAGTTTCCTTTTCTTAGAAGTTTCCCTTTTAGGGTTTCGGTATCCTTTATAAGGATTCACCGCTTTGTAATTCATAAGGAGATTGTATTATTTTCATCATTGTTAATAGAAGATTATTTTCTTGCAACATGGTTTTGCAGTCTCTGGCCTTTTGGGTGCCATAGTTTCTGCCTTCTCTTCTGTCTTCATTCTTGTAGCAGTCTTTGCATGCAGGTGTTCTTGGGAAGATTTGATGGTTATCAAATCCAACATTATGAGCCAAGAAGGTAAACCTGTTGCTTATTTCAGTGAGAAGTTAAATGATGCCAAGAGGAAATATTCTGTTTATGATCAAGAATTTTATGCTATAGTTCAGGCATTAAAGAAGTGGAGACATTATCTTCTTCCTAAGGAGTTTGTTTTGTATACTGATCATCAAGCTTTGCAATATTTGAATAGTCAAGGAAAGTTGAATCAGAGGCATTTGAAATGGGTTAAGTTTTTGCAGAGTTATACATTTGTTTTGAAACACAGGAGTGGAAAGTCTAATAGGGTTGCAGATGCTCTTAGCAGAAGGCAACTATTGCTAACAGAAATGCAGATTGAAGTGGTTGGGTTCAAGGAACTCAAGAATTTATATCCAGAAGATCCTGATTTTGGTGAAGCTTGGAAAGCTTGTAAAGAACCTGTTACTCTAGACAGGATGAAATGGCTGGATTTTATCATCCAAGATGATATGCTATTCAGAGGGAGTCAGTTGTGCATTTCACGAAGTTCTATGAGGGAGAATCTCATCAAGGAGAAGCATAGTGGAGGATTGGCTGGATATTTTGGTCATGATAAAACCCTTGGTTTGGTTAGTGAGAATTATTATTGGCCACAGTTGCAGCAAGATGTGAAGAAGTTTGTACAGCGTTGCAGAGTATGTCAGATGGCGAAAGGAGTGAAGCAGAATACAGGATTGTATCAGCCATTACCTGTACCAGAGAAGCCTTGGAAGGATATTAGCATGGACTTTGTTCTTGGTTTACTGAGGACTCAGCGGGGACATGATTCAATTTTTGAGGTGGTTGACAGATTTTCAAAGATGGCACATTTCATTCCCTGCAAGAAGACTAATGATACTGTTCATGTAGCAGAATTATTTTTCAGAGAAGTAGTGAGACTTCATGGTTTGCCAAAGACCATAGTTTCAGATCGGGACACTAAGTTTGTTGGATATTTCTGGCGTATATTGTGGAAGAAGTTGAAGATAGATTTGAAGTTCAGTTCATCACATCATCCACAGACTGATGGACAGACAGAGGTGGTGAATAGGAGTTTGGGAAATTTGCTGAGATGTTTGGTTGGAGATAAGCCAACAGGATGGGATTTGATTTTACCACAGGTGGAATTTGCATACAATAATTCTGTCAATAGAAGCACTGGTAAATCACCATTTCAGATTGTATATGGAAGTAGTCCAAGAAATGCATCTGAATTGAGGAAGATAGATAAAGGAGAAATAAGTAGTGCTGAAGCTGAGGATTTTGCAGAACACTTGAAGAACATCCATGGGGAGGTGAGGAAGCATATTACCAAGATGAACACACAGTATAAGGCTAAGGCAGATGAGAAAAGGAGGTATAAGGAATTTCAAGTTGGTGATGAAGTCATGGTTCATTTGCGGAAGGAGCGGTTTCCAATTGGTACATATAACAAGCTGAAAATGAAGAAGTTTGGACCATGTAAGATACTGAAGAAACATGATTCAGGAAATGCATATGAGGTAGAATTGCCTACTGAGCTAAATATTTCACCAGTGTTTAACATTTCAGATTTGACAGAGTATCATGAAGGAGGTGTTGAAGATGAGATCATAGCAGCACAGTGGAGTATTCCAGTAACTAGTTCAGACACAAAGGAGATCGAAGATATACTGGACAGTCGTGTTGGCAGAAGCACAAGGAACAGGACATATGAAGAATATCTGGTCAAGTGGAAAGGATGACCTATTGAAGATTCATCATGGCTAACAAGGGTGGAGGTTAACCGTCTTGGTTTTCCTCTGCACACCTGAGTCGTGACAGGGTTACTTCTCAAATTACCCTAGGTGTCTGATGCAGGAGCATCCTGGGTGTAAGAGCAATCTTGCATCACCCAAAAATATTTGTTTTTGCTTTTCAATAAGGGCTATCTTGTGCAGAGCTGCTATTTCTAGAAACTTTCTATTTTTAGTAAGTTGGTCATACGATCTTGAAATGTTCTGATTTCACATGTGGAGGTTCATCTCTGTCATATCAGCCTGCCAGTAAAGTTTCATGGCTAGATCAAGTCTGGTTTTGAAGATATTGAAAATTTTCAGTTTTGGAAACAGGGTGCAGAAACTTTGAACTCAGTTTTGAAGGCTTTAGAGGCCCCGGATGAGGTCGAATTTTGGGTTGAATGAAGCTTGATTAATTCAGGCGTTGTAGAGCTCCTCGCGCCCTTTCCGAAATGGGGTTACAATAGTCAATCGGGTCAACTGGTGATGACTTATGGTCTTCGGAAGTTGGGTCACTTGAAATGGCAGAAAATGATTTTTCTTCAAAATTTCTGTTCGGGTTTCAAAATTTATTTTGAGCCGACTTTGATGTAATAAATTAAAAAATAAAATAATTCTAAGTTTGGTCGGCCCTATGGGCTAAATTTCTGGAACCTTCCCAGGCGGTGGAAAATTGCCTATATAAGGAAGGCTGTATTATTGTCTTAGGTAGTTCAGAATAGTTCTGGGATAGTAGATCTGGGTAATAGTTCGAGGCTTTGTCCTACAGAATATTGTAAGGGAATGCCCATGTGGCTTTGCATGTTGTAATTCTGAAAATTTGTAATTCCACATTTGTGGAGATAATAAGAAGCCAATTTTCTGTTCTTGCATATTATTGTTGTTGTTTCTCTATGTCTGTTATGTGTTTGTGGTATTAAGGGGAGCACCCTTCATCATTTATTCATCCATTTGATTAGTGCGCTTGAGGCCTGAAGCCATGAAATTCTGAGATTTTTTTGAAAACTTGAAACCATCTCCCATTTTAGGCACTTTCGATAGAAAGTACTTTCTATCGAAAGTATTGACTTTCAATTGAAAGTACTTTCGATCGAAAGTATTTTGCCTAAAATATAAAATTTAGTCATTACTAAGAGACTTTCGATCGAAAGTCTCTTAGTTTTGATCGAAACTATTTATGCCAAAAAACTTAATTTATGACTTTCTATCGAAAGTCCTTTATTGACTTTCTATCGAAAGTAGCAAAAGACTTTTGATTGAAAGTCAAGTACTAAGGACTTTCAATCGAAAGTATCATGCATAAGAACTTTCGATCGTAAGTTTTGTACTTACGATCGAAAGTACATCTTGGTTTCTATCGAAAGTGAATAAGGTGTTTTTCACTGAATTTGCTTTTCGGGCCAAATTCATTCCTCTGAAAAAATGTAACCCACCATTGTGGGTTCACCCATATAGATACATACATATATATGTACATGTATCTATTACAACGAAGATTAAATGATATAGATGGGGAATCCAAAAACTTCAATGAAAAAATAGATTATAGTAAAAATACACAACAAGGACTTGGTAAAAATCAATTGGATAATGCCAAACTCTTTGATGATAAAAACGCACCCTCAAATACTTTGACACAAAATTAGTTTTACATAGTATCCAAACACATTATAAAGACAAAGAATATATTACATCCTCTTTAATAGGGACCCAAAATCACATGGAATGAAATTAGCACAACATTACTAAACACTATTGCTATCTATTGATGTTCAATTTCTCTGATTCTAAACTTTCATTTTTAATTGAATATAATAAAGAAATAAAGAGAGTGTAATCTAATTATAATTTTTCAAAAATATCTAAAAGAAAAATATTCATATTTAGCACTCATTACTTCTAGGTGATGCTCAATGGACCTTATTATGATGGATGACCTCCCAGAAAGGCATGATGAGGATCGTCCAGGTAAGCATCACCTAGATGCATTGAGTGCTAACTATTTAATTCATTCTAAAAGAGATGGATTTTAGTGAATCACTACTCATAAAACATCTAAATCAATAAATTTGAATTTAAAAATACATAATTAAATTTTGTTTACACTATCATAATTTGATTTACTTAAAAAATATCTCCTACTTATTAAATCTCAGCTGGTTATAAGGTATATATTTTGTTTGCAGAAAGACTATTGCAGATTACAATGACACTACTATTGAGCTGCTACGAGATTTATTAGAGCTCATCTCTGAAGCTCTTGGGTTAGAGTCTAAAGTCATAGAGAATGCATGTGGAGATGCAGAACAAAATCTTCTGCTGAATTATTACCCGAAATGGCCTCGCCCTAATTTCACACTGGGAGTGAAGAGACACACAAATCTGGGGACCATAACTCTGCTGCTATAGAACAATGTTGGGGGACTGCAAGTCACCAAAGATGAAGGGAAACCTTGGGTGATTGTGGAGCCAATCAAGGGAGCATTTGTAGTTAATTTGGGAGATCAAATGCATGTAAATATCTTTCTCATCAATTTTTTCCTTTACTTGTTTGAGATAAAGTCATAAATTAAAGATGGGCTAATTAGTAAGAAATTTACAGGTGTAAAGCAATAGCTTTTTCAAGAATTTGGATCATCGGGCTGTGGTGAATTTGAGCACTACAAGATTGTCCATAGAAACTTTGTACAATCCCAATCTAAATTTGATAGTTTACCCACTGGACAGATTGGTTGACGAGGAGCATCCCAAAAAATTTGAACATTACGTCTACAAAGATTTTTATGGAAATAAGATGACCCGGTACGTCTTAGAGAGAGAAAAAAAAAACTAGAATTGAGGGAAGGAAGATAAATGGTATGGTTTACATACATAGATATTTTGAAATTATCAAAATTTATACATTTAATAATTGGTGATGGTTTGACTAGTTTTTTTGTCATTAAAGTGAGCCCGGTTTGGCATCATAAACATTAGTTAAGGTTTGTAATATGGGTGAACCTACAATAGTGGGTTACACTTTTTTTCCTAAACAGACACTAAACTCTACATTTTGACAAAAAATTTCAGATTCGGATGCATATTGTCATTGAACCATTCAAAATCAGAGGATGAAGTAAATTAGAGTCTTTTAGGATTTTCTGTCTAGATTCTAAATATATTTCTTTTTATTTTTTTGAATTTATTTGAATACTTTTTTCTTTCTCCCATGAAAACTATTATGGTGCTGAAAATACCATTTTCAAATAGTAACAGTGTTTTCATGGACCATAACTTTTTTTGTAAAATAGATATGAATGTGATTCTTTTGAATTTGGTTTTGTAACATCCATACAGAGGGCATGCAATTAGTTTTACAACATTATCACTATTATTGCATATTTAATTAACATTTGAAGTTGACTAAACCATAATTTTGACATACCTTGACTACATAGCTTATAACTTAGTGTATTTGTAGAATTTCAAATTTATTTTTTTAATAGAAAGTAGACTCAAATACTGAGGGCATTGTTATTTTTCAAAAAAAAATTTCCTTCTTTGACTATTTTCATTGAACATCAAACTCACAGGATTATATTTGATAAAAAACATACATTCGTTTAACGTCATAAACCATACACATAATAAATTCAAAAATAGTCAAATATATAATCATTAGAAAGCTAGTTCCGAGTACTTGTTGTATGCAAAAGGACATCTTCTTATTCTTCCATTTGATCAATGCGCTTGAGGCCCAAAGCCATGAAATTCTCAGAATTTCTTCAAAACATGCAACCATGGCCTAAACTAGGCACTTTTGATAGAAAGTACTTTCTATCAAAACTTTTGACTTTTGATCGAAAGTACTTTCCCAAAAAAAGCAATTTTTAGTCATTACTAAACTACTTTCGATAGAAAGTCAGTTAGTTTCTATCGAAAGTTAACTTTGACTTTCGATAGAAACCTATGTTTGCCTTTTTGGTGTCATTTCTAGTTAATAAGGATTAGGCATAAATAAATGTATATTTTTTTCATTTCATAAATCTGAAAGCTGTAAAATAATTCTCATTTAGGAGAAGGAAGATATTTTGGCATAGAATAATTTTTTAAGTTGTGATGGGAAATAAAAAGAGAAGGCTAAACAAAAGTAAATGACATTATTCAGAAGAGACTGAACAAAGACTACATGAAGAGTCACGAAAAAGATATCATCATCAGAAAAAAGGTATGTCTAAGATGTTTCTCTCTAGATATTTTAATTTGATTGTCAAGACTTGTCTTAATGTTCATGTAAATGTGATATTGTACCTATTAGACTTAACTAGACCTAACTATAGACCTATTAGGAGTAATTAGGACCTAATAGGACCTATTAGGAGTAATTAGGACCTAATAGGACCTATTAGGAGTAATTAGGACCTAATAGGACCTATTAGGACTAATTAGGACCTAATAGGACCTAATAGGACCTATTAGGACTAATTAGGACCTAATAAGACCTATTAGGACCTATTAGGACTAATTAGGACCTATTAGGTGGTTTGTGCAGGATCATGGTATGCCAAAAAGTGGCAATGTGAAAAAGAAGTCTTGATTGATAGATTCTTTGAAAAACAACTATAACTTTCAAACAATATAATATTTTTGAAATCTAAAATATACAACACATTCTATGCTTCACTTAATAGAATAATAATAAATAATTCTTTCAATTTGATGAATTTTAGACTAAGTTAATGTGGTCAGACACGAGATTTTTTATGTTTGGGAAAATTTGTAGCAGAAAAATCACAATTAATTATTTACTTAGAAAATTAATACAAAAAAATATACATCACATCTAGACATGAGTCTACTAATTTTATCTATAATCTTATAAAAAATATTATATCATTTGATTTTGTTTAATGTGGTCAAACATGAACCTACTTGTTATCTTTCTAGTCCTAATTGATAGACTTATTGAAAAATAACTATAACTTTCAAACTGTATAAAATTTTTGAAATCCAAAAGATGTGTCACATTCTATGCTTTTCCTACTACAAGAAAAATAAAAAAAGTTTTCAATTTGATAAATTTTAGACTAAGTTAACATGGTTAGACATGAGAGTTTTTGTATTCAGGAAAAGTTGTAGAAGAAAAATCATAATTAATTATTTAATTGGAAAAAAATTACAAAAAACTATGTGTCACATCTGGACATGAGCCTACTACTTATATCAAGAAACTTATAAAAATATATTATCATTTTATTATGTTTAAGGTGGTCATACATACACCTACTTATTTTTTCCTAAAATTTTTGTACTACTACATCGAAATTTGAAAATTTGAACATATAAAATAATGTTTTTTCAAAAAAGGCCTAGGATCCTAAAAACTAAATTCAATTTACTATAGATTCTCTTCTGACATATTTTTTATATAATATTTATAACTTTTTCAAATTTTTATGTCAACATTCGTAAACCTAATTTTCTGAATTTTCATTGCCACTTAAGGGCCTAGTTTGGCATACCATGATCTTGCACATACCCTAGGACTAATTAGGACTAATAGGACCTATTAAGACCCAATTATAATCAATTATAACCAATTAGCACCTAATTAGACTCAATTAGAACCAATTAGGACCTAATATGACCTCTTAAAACCTAATTAGACTCAATTATAATAAATTAGCACCTAATTAGACTCAATTACGACCAATTAAACCCAATTAGGACCAATTGAAACTAATTAGAACCAAATATAACCTAATAGGACCTATTTGGACTAATTAGGACCTAATATGACCTATTAGGACCGATTAGGACCGATTAGGACTAATTAGGACCTATTAGGACTAATTAGGACTAATAGGACCTATTAGTCCACCCAATTAGAATCAATTAGAACCAATTATCACCTAATTAGACTTAATTAGAACCAATTAGGACCTAATATGACCTATTAGAACCCAATTAGACTCACTTACAATAAATTAGCACCTTATTAGAACTAATTAGAACCAATTAGAACCTATTTAGACTCAATTACGACTAATTAGACTCAATTAAAACTAATTAGAACCAATTACCTGACTAATTAGAACCAATTAGAACCAATTAGGACTAATTAGAACCAACTAGGTCAAATTAGACTCAATTAGAACTAATTAGAACCAATTAGGACTAATTAGAACCAACTAGGACTAATTAGAACCAATTAGGACCAATTAGAAAGTTGATTAGGACATAATTAGACTCAATTAGAATCAATTAGGACCCAATTACACTCAATTAGAACAAATTAGATCCAATTAGGACCTAATATGACCTATTAGAACCAATTAGGACCTAATATGACCTATTAGATCCAATTAGGACCTAATATGACCTATTAAAACCTAATTAGACTTAATTGGAATAAATTATCACCTAATTAAACTCAATTAGGACAAAATAGACTCAATTAGATCCAATTAGACTCAATTAGATCCTTTTAGAACCAATTAGGACCTATTAGAAAAAATTAGCACCTAATTAGACTGAATTAGAACCAATTAGACTCAATTAGACTCAATTATAACAAATTAGGACCTAATATGACTTATTAGAACCAATTAGGACCTAATTAGACTCAATTAGAACCAATTAGATCCAATTAGACTCAATTAGAACCAATTAGGAACTAATAGGACCTATTAGGACTAATTAGGATGTAATAGAACCTATTAGGACCTAATATGACCTATTAGGACCTATTAGGACTAATTAGGACTAATTAGGACCTAATAAGACCTATTAGGAACTATTAGGACTAATTAGGACCAATTAGGACTAATTATGACTAATAGGACCTATTAGTTCACCCAATTAGAATCAATTAGAACCAATTAGCACCTAATTAGACTCAATTAGAACTAATTAGGACCTAATATGACCTATTAGAACCAATTAGGACCTAATTAGACTCAATTAAAGCCAATTAGATCCAATTAGACTCAATTAGATCTTATTAGAACTAATTAGGACCTATTAGATCCAATTAGGACCTAATATGACCTATTAAAACCCAATTAGACTCAATTAGAATAAATTAGCACTAATTAGGACTAGCTAGGACCAATATGACCTATTAGGATCAATAAGATCCAATTAGATCCAATTAGGACTAATTAGGACCAATTAGGACCAATTATAACTAATTAGAACCAATTGGAACCAATTAGGACTAATTAGGACCAATATGACCTATTAGGACCAACTATGACCTAATTAGACTCATTTAAAACCAATTAGGACCTAATTAGACTCAATTAGAACCAAATAGATCCAATTAAAACTTAATTAGATCCTATTAGACTCAATTAGAACCAATTAGAACAAATTAGGACCTATTAGAACTAATTAAGACCTAATAGAACTAGTTAGGACTAATTACACTCAATTAGAACCAATTAGAACTAATTAGATCCAATTAGGACCTAATATGACCTATTAGAACCTATTAGGACCTATTAGATCTGATTAGGACGTAATACGACCTATTAGATCCAATTATGACCTAATATGACCTATTAAAACCCAATTAGACTCTATTAGAATAAATTATCACCTAATTAGACTCAATTAGGACCAAATAGACTCAATTAGATCCAATTAGACTCAATTAGATCGAATTAGAGTCAATTAGATCCTATTAGAACCAATTAGGACCTATTAGAACAAATTAGCACCTAATTAGACTCAATTAGAACCAATTAGACTCAATTATAACAAATTAGGACCTAATATGACCTATTAGAACCAATTAGGACCTAATTAGACTCAATTAGAATGAATTAGATCCAATTACACTCAATTAGAACCAATTAAGACCTAATAGGACCTATTAGGACTAATGAGGACCTAATAGAACCTATTAGGACCTATTAGCACTAATTAGGACCTATTAGGACCTATTAGGACTAATTAGGAATTATTAGGACCTAATTAGACTCAATTAGAACAAATTAGCACCTAATTAGACTCAATTAGGACCAATTAGTACCAATTAGACTCAATTAGACCCAATTAGGAGCTAATATGACCTATTAGAACCCAATTAGACTCAATTAGAACAAATTAGCACCTAATTAGACTAATTAGGACCAATATGACCTATTAGGACCAACTATGACCTAATTAGACTCAATTAGAACCAATTAGGACCTAATATGACCTATTAGAACCAATTATGACTAGCTAGGACCAATTATGACTCATTAGGACTAATTAGACCCAATTAGACTCAATTAGACTTAGTTAGAACCAATTAGGACCTATTAGACTCAATTAGGACCAATTAGGATCAATTAGACTCAATTAGGACCAATTAGGATCAATTATACTCAATTAAGACCAATTAGGATTAATTAGACTCAATTAGAATAAATCAACACTTAATTAGACCTGATTAGGACCAATTAGGACTCATTAGGACCAATTAGGATCAATTAGGACCAATTAGAACCAATTAGGACTAATTAGGACTAATTAGACTCAATTAGGACCAATTAGGACTTAATATTACCTATTAGAACCCAGTTAGACCCAATTAGGACCAATAATGACCAATTAGACCCAATTAGGACTAATTAGAACCAATTAGGACCTAATGTGACCTATTAGAACCCAATTAGACTCAATTAGAATAAATTAGTACTTAATTAGACCCAGTTAGGACTAATTAGAACCAATTAGGACCTAATGTGACCTATTAGAACCCAATTAGACTTAATTAGAATAAATTAGCACTTAATTAGACCCAATTAGGACTAATTAGTGTTATGTATGTGGAGCCTAATCAGACTCAGGTTCTTTTGGCATGGTCTCCCCCCAGAATTATCTTGTGGAGTCAAGGGGAAGAACCCCTTGCGGGATCCTGGGGGAGCACCCCAGGCGGGGTCAAGGGGCAGAGCCCCTAATGGGGTCAACAATGACTTTATACTATTGTAAAGGGTCGACCATCAATTTTCTATTAGTCAGAGTATTTTTTTCCCTAATTAGGTTAAGTCAAAAATACTTGTAAAAAGGGCTTAGGGTTGGAGATTCATAATATGAGGGTTTTTCTGTAGCTTCCTGCAATGGTATTGAGTTGCAAGTTTTAGATTGTAATCACTGGATAATAATAAAGATATTGGACTCATTATTGGTGGATGTAGCCCAGGGATTGGTTGAACCATGTTAAATTTTGTGTTATTGTGTTCTCTTCTGTGTGTTAATATTTGCATTTTTTCTTCTTATTATTCTAATAATGAGGACCAATTATGACTCTTTGGGACTAATTAGACCCAATTAGGACCAATTAGGACTTGAAATTAGGACCAATGTGGATCAATTAGACTCAATTAAACCTAATTAGACCCAATTAGACTCAATTAGGACTAATTAGGATGAATTATGACCAATTAGACCCAATTAGGACTAATTAGAACTAATTAGGACCTAATATGACCTATTAGAACCCAATTATACTCAATTAGAATAAATTAGCACTTAATTCAACCCAGTTAGGACTAATTAGGACCAATTATGACTCATTAGGACTAATTAGGACCAATTAGGGCCAATTAGGACCAATTAGGACTATTTAGGATCAATTAGACTCAATTAGGACCAATTAGGACCTAATATGACCTATTAAGACCCAGTTAGACCCAATTAGACCCAATTAGACTCAATTAAGAACAATTAGGACCAATTAGACTCAATTAGAGCCAATTCGACCCAACTAGACCTGTTAGACCTAACTTCATTCAAAAGTTTTTGTTTAATAATTTATACTTCATACATGTAGGAAATGCTCAAGAATCACAAGCTCAACAAGTTTCCCAACCTTCAGAAGTTGGAGAAGAGTCATCACAAGCTCAACAAGCCCAACTTTCAGAATTTGGAGAAGGGTCATCGCAAGCTCAACAAGCACAACTCTCAGAATATCAAACAAGTACACATATCTCTCTCTCTCACTGTCTTGATTTAGTCTCTTATTGGTGAATATACATTTTGGATCTTTCCCCTTAAGAAGTTATTGTTTTTGTTGTTTACATGCAACCTTTGATGATGAAAATGTTGGACAAGAGGCATCCCAAGTTGAATCAACCCAAGGTCAAACAAGAATGTGTTTCTCTCATTAGTGTATAAATTATTATAGGTTTGACATGTTCAAGAGCTTGTAAATACTTATTTCATGAAAGCCCCCTTAAGATGAGATATTAAGATATTTTTTTTATTTTTTTTACAGCGCAAGTGCAAGAAACATATGTGAATGATAGTCTACTCCAACAGTTGAAGAGAAAAATTAATCGTAAAAGCATAGATCATCTAATTGAAATGGATGTGGAAAAATGGAGAGATTATGCTAAACAACCCATAAATATTATGAAGAGGGCATTGAATAAAAAGTCTAAGCAAATAATGAAGCAATTTGAGAATCTTGGTACACTTAAAAAAAATCAACTGTTATCAATTACAATTCTTAAAGATGAGTTAAAAGAGCCATTAAAATTTTTGGGTGTAGATACAAGTTTGAAAAAGTTAAAATCAAGTAACATACAAAAAAATAATGTTGACAGTGTTAAGGAAGGTTTGCATTTCATTGGAAAAACAACTAGATCTGCAGATAGGTCCATTTCAAGAAGAGTGATACTGACATCTATTTTAAATAAAAACATGTCCCAAAGAAGAAAAATTTCTTCAATTTCATCTCAGATTGAGTACAGTAGGAAGACAATGACACACTATTTGAAAAGAAGAATCAATTTGGATGATACTAGATTAGAAGGTAATTGGGAACTAATGTGTAGAGCTCCTCAGTCTGATAGAATTAATGAAATAGATAGGAACTTAGTTACATCATTTTGGATTGACCATAATCATCCTTCACCAAATACAAGAGACATTCTCAAGAAGAGGACTGGGCCTAAGGAATATTTCTAGCACATAAAACATTGGTTGGACACCACACAACATGAATTGTATCTCTGATTTTGTAACTCAAATCCTGACATTAAGATTGGACAAACAATGTTTGAAAAATTAAAGCCATTTTTTGTAAAGATAAATAAATCTTTTGAAACTTGTTGCTGTCGATATCATATTGAATTCGATCTCTACTACCAAGGGTTTAGAAAGATGATAGAAGAAAGTGGTGGTTCTTGAAATGATTTTCCTAAACGTCCAAGCCAATTCATAACATCAATCTTATATAACAAATTAATTGATCATGAAATACCTGAAATAGATTGCATAATAGGAACTTGTCAAACATGTGGGGATTTGTCTAAATTTTCTTTGTGACTTGAAGATATTGACATGACGAGGATGATAAAATGTAAGAGATACAAGTACATAAAGTTTGAAACAAAAGTTGGGAAAGAATCAACAAGGTTGGAATATGTAGGAGATGAGATACCTATTGCAACATTTATGGAGAATTTTCATAAATTGATTCAACCATACATATGTCATGTTTTTTTTGCTAAATGGTAGGAAAAACAATTCCAAATACAAAAAGAATCTTTTCCAGTTGGAACAATTTTATCGCTTGTTGATTTTGCAGAGAACTACTCCTTTGTTTCTCAAAAACAACTTCAAGTAGAATACTACTATACAAAGCAGGTGACTATCACGCTACATGTGTCTTATTGAAATGCACAATTAGATTTGGATGGTGTTGAAAGTACATATGAAGCATGAGTCATAAAGAAAGAATATCACTTTTACATTAGTGATGACAAAGAGCATGCCATACATTTTGTCGAGCATTGCTTTAAGACATTTTTTGGATATTTGGAAAACAAAGGCATCAAAATTGAAAAGAATTTTGTTTGGTCGGATGGATGTGCAACACAATTTAAATCAGCAAGGCCATTTTATGCACTACATATTTGGAGTTTCTTTGAGAGTGGACATGGAAAGAGAGAGCATGATGGTGCATGAGCTTGTATCAAACGTTCTTTAAGAAAGTATCAACTGGACTATCAGGGATATCGTATAAATAATGCCCATGATGTAGTTGAGTTGTGCAAGATGCATTTTATGGTGCCAAATCATGATAACACATCATCACGATCAGATCGAGTCATATGCTTTCGAGTATTCTGGGATATAACAAGTATTAATTTTAAATTTATTGATCATTGTTTGAGTTAACTTATATATGTCTTTAATTTTTACACATGACCTCTCTATTCTTTAAGTGTTGACAGAAGATCAATCCATGGATGCAAGAGAGTAGACAAAACAAGATCCCTACATTTAGTTATGAGTATAGATAGTAATGTCTGGTCATTGTACACTAGAGATTATTCATGCCTTTGTTATGACTGCATTTTTGAAAACTATGACGAATGTATCAACCAAAAATGTGGATATGTTAGTGAATGGAATTTGGTTCCACTAGATGTTACAAACACAAATGATGTTTAGGATGAAAGATTTAACGAGATTCCATTGATTTCTATAGATTATGTCCATATTTCAAGTTTGATCAAAATTGGTACGTGTGTTTTTATGTACATGTTTAAAAAGGATTCATAAACTCAATCCATAAATAAAGTTTGTTTAATTTATATTTACAAGTTCCTAAAATTAAAATTTCACTTTAAATGGAAGACATATTTTTGCACTAGTAGCATAGCCTAGAAATGTGGAAGATGTTAGTTACTATTTATTACGTTGCTGCAAGGAGAGGATGAAGCTAACACAGAATGAAACAAGTGATGTAATTATGTTTCCCATAGGTTCTAGTATTGTATTTAAGTTTCACAATCTATATTAAACTTGAGTGAGACCTTCCAACTTCCAATTTTATTATACATTTGTTTATATGGTTAGTTTCACACACACACACACACACACACACACAGATATATATATATATATATATATATATATATATATATATATATAACATTGTTGAACTTGTCTATGCAGGTTCAGTTGTCGTGCAAGGAACATATTTGAAGAAAACCTAAATAATTAAACATGGGATTCATTTTATTGATTATCAACCTAACAATAAGGTTTATCAATATAGTCATCTTGTAATTGCCACTATCCTATCTCTTGTTCCTATGAAGGGACGTGGCATTCGTAAGTGGAGACTTGATACCGAGGACCGTGAGAGAATATTAAATGTTATTTGAGAGAGAGATGAACCACTTGATGTGGACTAAATCACACATGAAATATGATTTGAACTAAATTTTTCACGGGTGAGACTAGAGGTTTTCTTAGCTCCATTCTTTCCTACCGGTGCCCATAGTGAATGGAGCTTGAATTAAAGTAAAAAATAAGAATATAGATCTAAAATTTATGTCTTACAAGTAGATATGATATATTAATTATCTACCTGAATATGAAGTACTCTAACTTTGGAATATGAATGTGTGTATGTATTGAATTTGCATGTGTTACATTAGGACGTGCATGTTTTAAATATAAAATCTACTTGAAGTACAACAACATTAAATTAAAAGTACATGCACAACTATTATCTAATGTAAATTTAAATATAAGATTCAATCAATCATCTAGGGACCTCAATTATATAGCTCACATGTCAAATTTACATCATTCATAACTTTGATTATAAACATGCACAATCAAACATCATTCATGTATGTAATCAAATTTAAATTAAACATGTATGTATGTAATCTATTGAAAGTATTGAAAATTTACAAGTTCATCACACATGGACACGTATCTAGAGTGAAAGTGTGTGTGTGTGTATATATATATATATATATATATATATATATATATATAATGCATAAAAAAACAATCATGTGTAGATCAAGTACTGTAAATATGAAACATATCAATCAATCATGTGTGAGGCCTCACCCCAACCCTGTCATAGCCATTTAGTTTCTGCATTTGAGATAGACCTATTTGATGTTATATTTTGATGCTTTATGGATTTCTTATACTTTATATTATGGTTTTATCACCGTAGAGGTTAGAATGCACATTCAATTATGTTTATTTGATGAAAAATGTGATATCTATTTGGAACCTTTATGTGTGATTAAGTGGATTTTATGAATGATTATGATGTCATGATGATATTTAATTGCAATTGAATTATATATGCAATGATTATGTTATAAGCTTAATTTAGTGATGAATTATGTATCTCATGATGAGTTGTATGTAAGTTATAGATGAATGATTATGCCATGTGAATTATGTTATTTTAGATGAATTATCTTGATTATAAATGTTATGAATTTACATGTATTTATTTCCTTGGACTACTGATGTTGGACTTTAGTGTGCAAGGAATTAGACCATGGTAAATTCGGGGAACCAAAGCATAGACTTATGTGAAAATCAGTTCAAGCCAAGGTTGCTTCTAGTGAGAGGCAAAAACCTTGTTGTATCATATTTTATTTGTGAAAGTAATGTGCTTGAATTTATTTAATTTATATGTTAAATTATTAATGGAATTTATGTTGAGTATGCCCAAGTGGATGTGCCACATGGCTTGTGATGTGTCTTGCTTGTTTGTGTCACTTGACACTTGTGTGCATACTTGTGGCCATGACATGTCTACTTAGGAATTGGATGCCCATCAACCTAGGATAGTACCTTGAGGATCCCCATGAGAGATCTCTTGGATAGGGAGCTTGAGGTGGTGTCATTTCATGAATTTCTAATTTGAGCTTTACATGGGTTTTTGGAGGGCTTAAAAGGTGTCTAGGGGTGTGTTTAGGCCATTTTTAGTAAGCCCACTTGATATACCTATGGGTAAGTGGTTTTTATAACCATAGGACAACCCATAGTTGACCAAAAGACCCCTCCAAAAGTTGGATTTTCAAAATGCTCAAAAATCCACTTTTGAAGCAAGGTCTTGGTTAGAGCTCCATCCAATTAAGATGCAAGTCTTTGGTCCACCTTTTTGGCCAACCTTTTTAGGAGTCCATATTTCAAAACCATGTAAGAAACTTGGGAAGACCATCCAATGAGAATGAGATCTTATCCCTAGGAGATTGTGTGGAGGCATTCTTAGAGGGTTCTCTTCTTTTGGAAGAGTTTGAACACGCACTCTCTAACTTAGAGATATAGCCAATTTGGAGAAAGGAGACTTCGGAAAAAGATGAGGCTCTTCATAAAATTACTTCCATAAGCTTGGATCTAGGTTGGTGGTATTCCTCATTTTTAATTGTTGATGCTTCATATGGAAAAAGTTCTCATGTATATTTTCATTTTTGTATGTTATGAATTTGATATTGTGCTCTTCATGTACTTATGAATTGAGGATCTTGTTAGTTTGTGTAGTAGATAAATATGAAAATCTTGTGCTTGATGTTGTGCAAGTCCTTTTGTTTTGTAAATGTGAAGTTTGGTTGTTCTAGAGATTCCTTGTTTTGTATTGTTGTTAAGGGAGTTTCTCAAGGCCACACTCACCCTTGGGAGGGAAGAGTATCCTTGGGGGTGAAGGGAATTTTGGGACAACCATTGGTGTAGAATCTCTCCTTGGTATGGAGAGGGAAGAAACATGGATGTATAGGCTCCATGTAGCCATTTATTTTTGTATTTTGGGGGTCATAAGGGATTGTATGGCTTGAAGCCTTGGGGGTCATAAGGATTTTTGTCGGGTTGAGAATTTGTGGCAAGATGTGAGATGAGAAAGCCAAGTGTAGGCTTGTCTTTCATTTTTTGAAATGTGCTTAATGTGTTATTACGATCTTGGTATGCTTGATTGTGACTTTTGGTTCATAGCCTTCCACATTTAATGTGTCATTTTGAGACTCTTGGTTCATAGCCTTGGATGGGAGTTTTAAATGTGCTTAATGTGTTATTACGATCTTGGTATGCTTGATTGTGAATCCTTGTCTATGTGATGGTTCCCCAAGCTCAGGGGTGGCTTCATAGAAGCCTAGGTTGGGAGGTGACCACTCCATGGCTTATATTTTTTTTATTGCAGGATTGGAAGCCATTGAAGACTTCATTTTTGAAGTTGTATTCTTGAAGAAAGTTGAGGATGTATCCTGAAGTTGATATCGATCCTATTTGTTTTATGATTATTCTTATTGTAAGGGAATCTTAAGGATCCCTTGAGATCAATGTATTTTTTTTTGTAATGGAGTTAACACTCCAAAACTTGTGTTGTATCAAAGTGATGTTGCATCAAATTTTTGAAGGAATGTATGGTTGTATCTTCCTTTTGAAAGATTCATGTTTTTATAAAAATAATGTATGATGGACAAAGGAAATGCTAATGTATTATGTTGTTATTTTGGTAGCACTTCAAGGAATGAGATTGTAATAATGTATTTAGTTTCCTTGAGTTTCTCTTGAAATAGTCATTGTGATAATATTAATGATATAGTGAAATGAATTCAATGTTAAGAAATGGATAATGTATTTCATGTTGAACTTTAGGAAAGATTAATCAAGTTTCATTTCTTTCATGATTCCATGTAGTGAATAGAAATTTAGTATCTTAAAGCATGTTCCTGATAGTTCTATGAAAGAAATTTCAAGTTGAAAAGTGTTGCTTTAGTTGTGTAAATTGTCAGTAGAAGACACCCTTAGATCATTTGGTTAATTCTTGTATTTATTTTGAAATATGAAAACCAACAAGGGGATTTATTCACCATTGTCAAAAAAAAAAATAGTAAACAAGAAAGGAGATGAGAACAAAAAAAAAAGAAAGCAAGTGCAAACAAAAAAAAAATCCTCAAATTCAGACCTACAGGTCTCTAGAAAATGTATGGAAAATTTCCCATACACTTTACAATACCACAGAGAATATTTTAATCTTTCCTTGGCCTAGTGGATGCCAAGTCAACTCGGGGGACCAACCTAGGTGGTCACCCCAAAAAGGTATTCAAAGACCCTATATAAAAAAAATAATAATGATAATTATTAAACAAAAAAAAACCTAAGTATGCTATGTTGAAAAAGTTGTTTTATTTTAAAAAAAAGGGGACTACCTTTTATAAGACCCACGTTGGTGGGATTTTAAAAAAAAAGGTTTTAAAAATAAAATTATTAAGAAAATAAATTTTAAAAAAAAATGTTAAAAAAAATAAAAATTATTTTAACGTGGGGGGGCCCGTGGGCTCTATTATACACTAATTTTGCACCCTTGTTTCAAGCTCTCGTAGTCTTGATAACCTAGTATAACATGGGAATCATCTCCAGGTTGTGGGACCTATGCTAACTAAGATGAGACCTCTAGGTTCTAGGCTGGTTCCTCTTAGATAATCACCCTAATTTGCTTCTTGAAATGAAAAGTAAAACTTGAGGGAAAGGGATAGAAGGAATTCTTGGAAAGGGAAATGACTTGAAAGAAAACTACCTACTAGGTGATACACCGAATTTAGGGTTTGTATCTCAGTATAGAGGATGAAATTAATGAACAACTTAGGTCTAGGAGGTCACAACTCAGTGAATAGGCTTGCATAAGTGTTTCATAGAAGGGTCTGCAACAAAAAGAGGCTATTTAGGGAAAAAGAGGATTTCACAAATAATGGAATTACTGAGGATTTAGACACAATTTATGACCTGCAAAAAAACATTCACTTCTACAACTTGGCATAGGAATGAGACAAGATTGTTAGGGGGTTGAAGTATACCCACAAAAGCATTCACATCCAATCATCCACAATAACACACAATAGTTGCAGAAAGAGAGAGGGATCAGGAACCCTAAGATATCATTGAAACATCATATACCTCAATTCACTAAGAGATAATCATAACAACGAAGTATAGGGACATGAAGAATTGTCACAAAATACCTCTGCAATATTTTAATTATCAATGAAAGATTTAAAACTATATAAGCCAAAGGGTAGGAATAATACCATAGATGAACCTTAAGAAACATGAAATTCTTTTACAATTTTCCAACTCTGAGCTTTCAAAGCTCCAAAAATACAATATATACATCCTCCTTTGCACACAGGCAAGAGCTAAAACCTAACTAGGGTTTATAAAAATTTGCAATAATAACTAACCCTAACTTAGCTAAGTCTGATCATGAATATATCTCTACAACATTATGGCCAATCAAACCCCAAGTTTGTGTGCCCATCCTTGTACTACAATCAACCTACAGAAAAGAAACCCAAGCTCATCTACCTCCTACACAAAGTCTTGCCATGAATGCATAACTAGTACCTTTCTGAAATAAGAAATGACCCAAGATGGTTGCCTAGACCTCCTCATCATCCTCTTTCAACTGTAAATGTCCTGAAGACATAAATTCTATTTGCCCACTCTGTTGCAAATGACTATTGGATCAAAACCTAGCCAAAACCCTGCAAAGAAATAAATTTGAATTTAAATATTAACAGCTAGTAGGTGGCACCATACTTTTCCTCCATCGATGACCGATGTTTAAATCTCAATCTCCTTTTAAAACATGACCGTTAGATCCTCTTATTTACCTAGGAACCATTCATTTACAAAATTAACCTCAAGTTCACCTCTGGTTACCTTTTTCTCATTGGTCACAGGATCGCTAATTATTTTAACCGACCTTGGTTAAGTCTGGCGAACGAGAGATAACCCTTTAGTCACTAATTTTTATAATGTTTTCTAACCCTAGGCCCATTCACCACTTGGAAATCCTTCATTCACACAAACCACCCCATCAGCAAAACACTTCAGTAAGCTCTGACAACAGACCCACTCAAACTGAGATTCCAATCTAACGGCGGGTGCATGATCTCATGACTACTAAATATTCCTTTAGATCATACACCCATCATAGATCTTCATTAAGCCATCACCTCACTGACACATCAGTCCACTTTGAAGTCTTCATCAGCACACGTCAACCAATCACATTTGAGAAAGTCAGCATACCTTGCAACACGGTCCCATAGATTTTCTCTTTACTTCGACCAATGAAAATTGAGCAGGTCATCCTGACCTAGCACTGGACCCACTGACAGGACTTGAAGACTTGGCAGATCGAATGGTAGGTGCATGATCTCATGTGTCAAAAAACCCCTTTAGATCATGCACCAGCCATAGATCCTCATCCTTCTGACATCCTTGCAGAGACTTGGACTCGACCCCACTGACACATCCCAATCATCGCTATGTAGATGAATAGAAGATGAGAACATTAGAAAATGATGATCCACCCACAAGGCTTTGACAACAAAGTGAAATCGACAGTCGGCACATGATCTCATGGCTCTGACACAACCCATGAGATTATGTGTCAGCCATAGGATCATCTGAACATAGTTTTCTGGGCCCACTCTGACAAGGTTACACCTCACAACCCTTCAGCCAATTAGGAGCTTCCACATAGGAGGACGTGGCAATGGACCCACACAAGCTTGAAGTGCTACAAACTTGGAAGATCGATGGTCATCGCAAGATCTCATGGAATCTTCTGAAGCCATGAGATCATGCGACAACCGTTGGATGAAGAATCTTGATTTTAGCCGCTAAGAAGAGACTGCCAACTCAAAAGGTAACCCCTCCCAGGATCGCTAAATGTTAGATCTTTGACCACTAGGAATCAGAGATTTGGTGACTAAAGGATTAAATTGTGCACATGGAAATTGATGGAACTTAAGTGACCAAAAAGGTAATGACCAAATAGAATGAAGGCTAGGGCTTTAGGGGGGGTATTTGACACAACAACTATATTTATGAATTTTGTAAGGACTTTTCACCTAGCTAGGGATCTAAAAATAGTTGTAGAGACCAGGGGGAATAGATAAACCCATGAAATTTTTTGGATCTTCTCACAGGACTGAGGGGATGAAGGTCTGACATAAAAAAAAAAAAAACCAAGGCCAAATTTGAATGCAAGCTAATTAGGGCAACATTTTGACCATTTTTGTTGGATGCCAGCTTGCTAGACATTGAAAACCAATGGCCTTAAAGAAATCTATTGGACATGGGGTCATACTGAGCACAAAAATTTCATAGAGACAAACTGAACTAGAAGGATGAACTTGTG
Source organism: Chamaecyparis obtusa (assembly GCA_027943335.1). Classification (NCBI taxonomy): domain Eukaryota; kingdom Viridiplantae; phylum Streptophyta; class Pinopsida; order Cupressales; family Cupressaceae; genus Chamaecyparis; species Chamaecyparis obtusa. The sequence continues at coordinate 133,550 of BSBK01005716.1, forward strand.
CAGATGCACTTCTTGAAAAGCAGCAAAGTAACCTAGAAAATTGGGAAAGAAAGAAGAAAAACACATATTTACAAGAATTTATAGAGAGGGATTAACCTCAAAGTAGGGCTTCAAGTGGAAACCATTCACTGAGATAGGCAAGGGGACTCCTTCAAGATTTGATAGCTGGAAAGCTTTAGATCCCTTGCACTCTATTATAACAAATGGTCCAGCCCAAAATGAATCAAATTTGGTATGTCTGCCAGGCTTAGATCTAAATTCATCCCATTTGAGAACTACATCTCCAACTTTGAAATTCTAATCCTGGCTCTTTTATCAAAAATTTTCTTCATTTAGATCTAATGGAATTCCATATTCTGCATTGATTTGTCTATGATCTCTTCCAATTCCATCAACTGAGCATATCTGATCTGCAAAGAATCTCCTTCCTCAAATAGGGCACACTAAGTAGCCAAGTCTAGATCTATAAATTCAACTAAGATAGACAACTTGGCCTCTTTTCCATACACTAGCATGAAGGGGGAATTACCAATGATCTTCCTTAGGGTATTTCTATCTAACCATAATGTAGACCTGAGCTTAGTATGCCAATCCCTTTGGTTGTGTTGTAGAGTCTTCTTGATTATCCTAATCAAGTTCTTATTTGTTGATTCTGCTAAGCCATTGCCTTGGGGGTAGTAATTGGAACTGGTATTCAGATAAATGCCATTCTTGACTGCCCACTCTGAGTCTTTGAGGCCTATGAATGCCAATGCATTATCTGTTATGATGGAATTAGGAGTGCCAAATTTGTGAATTATGTCATCATAAAAACTCAATACAGCATTCTCATTGGCCTCTTTTAATGCAATTTCTTCCATCCATCAGGTGAAGTAATCTATTGCAGTGATTATCCATTTATGGCTTGCACTAGATGGAGGATTGATTGTGCCAATGAAGTCTATACCCCACTTCATGAAAGCTTTCTCTATTCTGACTGGCTATAGGGGCAAGGCTACAAGCCTCTCTTTTCCTAAAAACATGGCACACTTGGTGCATTTTCTCACATACTCATGACTATCCTTGAAGATAGATGGCCAATAGTATCTAGCCCTCATGATTTTAAAAGTAGTAGTCCTAGGAGAAAAGTGACCTCCAGAGGGTCCATCATGAAACTCAAATAGGATGTTTGCTACCTTTTCTGAATCAATGCATCTTAAGAGGACACCACTATGATCTTTTTTGAAAAGAACTTCATTTATCAGCACAAAAGGAACAAATTGTAACCTATAATACCTTCTTTTTGCTAAATCTAGGCCTGCAGGACATTGTCCCGTCTTCAAGTAATTGATCATATTAGGCAACCAATTTGTTTCCTTGGCTTGTTCTTCTATAGAATGCACCACCGGAGATGCATCTATTTGCTTTGATTTCTTTGAACTTTCATCTGATGCCAAATGCTCACAAAGACCTCTTCCTCTAACCAGCTTGGTAGTTTGAATATCTATGTCATATTCCATCACCTTGGTGATCCAACCAACTCTTTTCTCATTTAGGTCCTTGGAAAGAAAAAATTCTTTGACACTTGGATGAGTAACTTTTAAATGTACCTTTCTATGGGTCAACAAATATCTAAAATTTTTAAGACTCTTCACCATAGCAAGTACATGTTTCTCTACAAAAGAGTATCTCTACTCATATTCTTCTAAACCCTTGCTAAAGAAAGCAATAGGCTACTCCAATCCATCTGAATTTTCTTGAGTCACGATTGTAGATATAGCATCATGGCTTCCATAAGCATAAAGGATAAAATCCTTACAGAAATTTGGGTTTAGGAGAGCAGGGGCTTCTATTAAGGCCTCTTTGATATCTTGGAAATTAACTCTCCCTTCTTTGGTCCAACTAAAAGATAAACTCTTCTTTAACATGGCTGTCAAAGGCTTTAGTAAACCTCCAATGTTAGGCAAGAACCTCCTAACAAAATTAATCTTTCCTATGAAAGATTGGAGACATTTCTTGTGATGTGGCAATGGTAGCTCTAGGATGCCTGCAATTCTCTTAGGATCTACTGTGATCCCTTCTTTGGATACTACATATCCCAACAATTTTCCTTCATGAACTGCAAACAAACACTTCTTGGGATTAAGAGATATCTCAAATTCTCTACACCTTTCAAAGATCTTCCTCAAATGTTTGATATGGTTACTACATGCTTTGAATAGATAGTTATGTCATCTAAGTAGACCAGTACAAACTTGTACATTAGGCTTTTAAAGGCCATATCCATTGCCTTTTGAAATGTAGCACCTACATTTGACAAACCAAAAGGGCATCTTCTGATAAGCCATGGTTCCCCACTTGGTTGTAAATGTAGTCTTATATTGATCCTCATCATTAACTAGGATGAGATTGTATCCTAAATAGCCATCCGATAATGAAAATCTCTCAGACCCAGAGACACATTGTAAGATTTGTTCCATAGAGGGCAATGGATGGTGGTCTTTTATAGAGGCCCTATTAAGATCCCTAAAGTCAACACATAACCTCAACTCCCGATTATTTTTCCTGATAGGAACAAGGTTGGAAACCCAACTAGTATGCTTGATGGGGTAGATGGTACCACTTTCTATCAATTTGAGCACTTCTTTATGCATAAGTGGCTCAAGTTTGGGATTAACAGGCCTTTTCTTTTGCCTCACTGGCTTGGCATTTGGTTCTAACTCAATAGTGTGCTAAGAAAGGGCTGGATCAAAACCCTTGAGGTCTTCATATTGCCATGCAAAAATATCACTAAATTATTTAAATAACTAAGTGTAAGCTTGCTTCTCCAATTCAGTGTTCACTTTTCCACATTGTAAGCTCTTACCTGGTTCCAACTCTAATTCAACACAATGTTCTTGTTGAAATACTAGGCCAGCTTTATTTTCCTTGACTTCATCATCCTTGTTGAAGATACTCTCTAAGGTGACAAGATCTCTAGGCATCTTATTAGACTTAAGTTGTATCACTTGATCCCCATAATTTTGTGATAACCTATCTTGATTGTACTCTTAAAAAACATCTTCTTCAAACAAGAATTGAAAAATTTGTTCATCATTGTCAAACACTTGCCAATGGACATCATTATCAGGAATAGATGGTCTGATAATCAACCTAATATGTTGTTGATCTACCTCTTTTGAAATGCTATTGGGAATATCATACTGAGATCCAACAACAACTAATCTATCTCCATTTTGATTTAATTTTCTAGGGATGGCAACAATATTGAAAGCACAAAAATCTTCAATTGCATCCCAAACTCTATGTTTGTATGATTTCAATGTGTCATTTTTGGTTGCACTTATCCCTCTTACTTGGCTAACAACCAATTCAATGTCACCATAAATTTTTAAGGCTTTAAGCCCTCTTTTCCTAGCCCACTCTAGTCCATTGACTATACTTTCATACTCTACAATATTGCTAGTGCAAGAGAAACTGAATCTAAAGGCAGTATAATACATTTCTCCTTTTGGGGACACTAACATAGCACCACCACCAGAACCATGCCTACTTCTAGCTCCATCAAAAAATAGTTCCCAAACCTGATTACTCTGATCCTCTGAATCAGTGTCCTCTTTGAGAACACTTGGCTCTATGGATCCACTTTATTGTATTAAATAACTTCCCAAACCAAAATCCAAAACAATGTTTTCTTGGGCCTCTGAAGCTCTTTCATCTAGAAGAATATCAATGATACTTTCTATCTTTGTGTCTGCTTCACTAATGGTTTGGAAGTCACTGTCATCAAATATAGTGTAGTTTACATTGATGGTATTGGACACATATGGTTCTATATGGTGTGTTTCCAATGGTTCTGATTTAATGGTGAGCTTGGTCCCATACCTTGTGTGAAAAAGTATGTGAGACCAGTCAGAAGATAGGTAGCCTCCTATCTTGGCTATAAACTCCCTTGACAAACATATGGCAAATAAAGCAAGGAGATCTATGATTTATATATCAAGGAGGATGGAGAAATTAGTACTAACATGTAGGATTAGACTGGTATCCTTATCCACACCTATAGTATTGACTGATGATCCATCAAGTTGTGTGACCTTCTTTTGGAAGGGTTCATATTTAAGTCCTAGCTGGTCAACTACCTTCTCAAGAATTACAGTGCTAGTAGCTCCACTATCTACCATACAATTATGCACTAAATATTTTATAATAATTAGAGATACATAAAAGGGAGGTGGCTTTGAATTCCTACCTTGCATGGAATTGTCCTTGGAGTTGCTACTTGGAGCCTCCTTTTCTTGATCAGTGTTAACCAACACTGGCTTTGCAACTTCTTTTACAGGTTGAGGAGTTGCCACTTCTGTCATGGCCTTCTTCAAGATTTCATACTGTCCTAGAAGAGCCAAAGAGTCCCACGTGGACATGGTGACATTCACCTTCTTCATGTTGTCTATGATATTGAAAGGTGTCATAGTGTGTACTCTCTGTTGTGCTTTCACTATGATGGGCTCCACGTCTTTGGAATGTTGGCCTTCCTTGCTTGTGATGATAGGAGCCTCCTTAGGTGTGATGGGATCAGCTTGCTATAGTGGCTTTGTAGATGTAGTGGCTTTGGCATTAGAATCTTCTCTCTCCATGTCTTGAGCTCTTCTTTTTGCTCTTGTATAGGCAACAAAAGCAACTTTATCATTGACTCCATTGAAGTCTAGTTGCTCCCAATTGAAAAGAGCAGTCTCATTCTCTTGTAATTCTTGTTGAGGCACTGAGCCACTAGATGAAGCCTCTGATTGAGCTTGTGAGGCATTTTGAACCATTAGGGCTTGGTTCATCCATCCATTTGAACATGTAGCCTAATTATGAGACTGATTACAAGGAAAACACCATTCATTATCCATAGCCATATTATTTTGACTACGAACCATATCCCTCACTAGATTTTTAGAATTTAGAGGTGCAGGGTTATATGGTTGGAATGGTCTCTGATTAAAACTTTGTCTTTGTCCTTGATACCCTCCTTGGTATGGTGGCCTATTTTGTTGATAAGGCTGTCCCTGATTCTGATATTTCTGATTAGGACCTTGGCTTTGTGGCTGAAATGGTGGTCTGATTCCTTGACCTTGTTTCTTCAAATTTGTGACCTTTTTAGTCAAGGTTTGCAACAAGTTTGTCATTTCTTGCTGACTACTTTGTTGGCTATTTTTTATCTCTTGTACCTCTTGAGAGAAACTAGTTGTTAGCTCCTGACCACTAGTACTAGCCTGAGGTGCTAATATTGTGGGAATAGGGGTAAATGGAGGTACTTGGGTAGGTGCAAGGGGTTGAAGGCTAGGAAAGATGGGCATTGGTGGCCTTCTAGCAATCATGACTGCTTGGATTAAACAATTTTCAGCCTTGATAGCTATGTCAAAAGCTTGGGGTAAAGAAGTACCACCCATAGGCTGGATCATGACAAAAATTTGACCATTCAAAGTTTGCAAGTAGTATAGAAAAGCATGGTCAGCTGATGGTCTTACTAATACTAGAATTCTATTCCATGTTTTGAGGAATCTACTATTGTAATCTATCATTTGCTCTTGAGGGTCTCTCTTAATGGTTGTTAACTATTCTACTAGAGACAAGTTATCTTATTTATCCTCAAAATGCTTACTTAATGCATCTCCTAACTCATCCCATGAAGTAATAGAACCAACAGTTAGAGTTCTAAACCATTTGAGAGCCTTACCTTTTAGAGAGGCTGCTAATAATTTTGTGGCCACATCCTCTTGAGTTATGTTGTGTATGTTGCAGATGGTGGTCACATCTCTTGTGTTCAAAAGCAGTTGTCTACCCTTCACCAATGAAATCAGGTATACTCTTAAGTTCCACCAAGGGCACGTCATGATGTTGAGAAAAGGCTAATGGGCTCCCTTGGTTGAAAGGTGCAAAGGAAAACTATGTAGCCATTGTAGGAGTTGGAATCTGAAGATTAACAACTATATGAGCAGTATTTTCTATTGGGTTTGAATCCTCCTCTAGATCTCTAGTTGGAGATTTGCCTCTTCTTCTGGAATGAAAGGGAAAAGGTCACCTTTCTGAGGTATCAGGAGGTTTTTATTGAACTCTCCTTTTAGGGGATTTTCTTTGAGTTAACCTACCTTTATGACTTCCCTTTGAGGGAAACTCTAAAAATTTAGTGGGTTTTGAGCTCCTAGTCTCAATCTTTCTCATAAACCTTGAACAAGGTTGGCCTGGATCCTTCCACCAATGGAGCAGCTAGATATACTTGATAGAAAAACTTCTAAAAGTCTATAGTATCCAATCTGTATATCAAAGATAGCATAACAAAACATGAATTTCTGATTCTTTTACTGTCCCACCAGGCATGCCAGAATTGTTATACACTGGCACCAAGGTGGGGTATCCTTGAGCTTAAGCTTGTATTCATATTCCTTGTGTACTAAACTTCTTTGATCCTTTTGTAGATGAACCAATAGGAAAACTTTTGAACATTAATTTAATATTTTACTATCCCACCGAGCATGCCAAAATTGTTATACACTATGTTTGCACCCTTGTTTCAAGCTCTCGTAGTCTTGATAACCTAGTATAACATGGGAATCATCTCCAAGTTGTGGGACCTATGCTAACTGAGATGAGACCTCTAGGTTCTAGGCTGGTTCCTCCTGGATAATCACCCTAATTTGCTTCTTGACATGAAAAGTAAAACTTGAGGGAAAGGGATAGAAGGAATGCTTGGAAAGGGAAATCACTTGAAAGAAAACTACCTACTAGGTGATACACCAAGTTTAGGGTTTGTATCTCAGTATAGAGGATGAAATTAATGAACAACTTAGGTCTAGGAGGTCACAACTCAGTGAATAGGCTTGCATAAGTGTTTCATACAAGGGTCTACAATAGAAAGAGGCTATTTAGGGAAAAAGAGGATTTCGAAAATAATAGCATTACTGAGGATTTAGACATAATTTATGACCTACAAACAAACATTCACTTCTACAACTTGGCATAGGAATGAGACAAGATTATTAGGGGGTTGAAGTATACCCACAAAAGCATTCACATCCAATCATCCACAATAACACACAATAGTTATACAAAGAGAGAGGGATCAGGAACCCTAAGATATCACTGAAACATCATATACTTCAATTCACTAAGAGATAATCAGAACAAGGAAGTATAGGGACATGAAGAATTGTCACAAAATACCTCTGCAATATTTTAATTATCAATGAAAGATTTACAACTGTATAAGCCAGAGGGTAGGAATAATACCATAGATAACCCTTAAGAAACATGAAATTATTTTTTAATTTTCCAACTCTGAGCTTTCAAAGCTCCAAAAATACAATATATACATCCTCCTTTGCACACAGGCAAGAGCTAAAAGCTAACTAGGGTTTATAAAAATCTACAATAATAACTAACCCTAAATCAGCTAAGTCTGATCATGAATATATCTCTGCAACATTATGGCCGATCAGACCCCAAGTTTCTATGCCCATCCTTGTACTACAATCAACCTGCAAACAAGCAACCCGGACTCATCTACCTCCTGCACAAAGTCTTGCCATGAATGCATAACTGGTACCTTTCTAAAATAAGAAATGACACAAGATAGCTTCCCAAACCTCCTCATCATCCTCCTTCAACTGCAAATGTCCTGAAGACATAAATTCTATCTACCCACTCTGTCACAAATGACTATTGGATCAAAACCTAGCCAAAACCCTGCAAAGAAATAAATTTGAATTTAAATATTAACGGATAGTAGGTGGCGCCATAATTTTCCTCCATCGATGACCAATGTTTAAATCTCAATCTCCTTTTAAAACATGACCGTTAGATCCTCTTATTTACCTGAGAACCGTTCATTTGTAGAATTAACCTCAAGTTCACCTCAGGATACCTTTTTCTCATTGGTCGCAGGATCGCTAATTGTTTTAACCGACCCTAGTTAAGTCTGGCGAACATGAGATAACCCTTTAGTCACTGATTCATTTAATGTTTTCTAACCCTGGGCCCATTCACCACTTGGAAATCCTTCATTCATGCTGACCGCCCCATCAGCAAAACTCTTCAGCAAGCTCTAACAATGAACCCACTAAAACTGAGATTCTAATCTAATGGCAGGTGCATGATCTCATGACTGCTGAATATTCTTTTAGTCATACACCCACTGTAGATCTTCATTAAGCCGTGACCTCACTGACACATCGGTCCACCTAGAAGTTTTCATCAACACGTGGCAACCAATCACATTTGAGCAAGTTAGCATACCTAGCAAGATGGTCCCATAGATTTTCTCTTTACTTCAACCAATGAAAATTGAGCACGTCATCCTGACCTGGCACTGGACCCACTAACAGGACCTGAACACTTGGTAGATCGAATGATAGGTGCATGATCTCATGTGTCAGAAAACCACTTCAGATCATGCACCAGCTATAGATCCTCATCCTTCTGACATCCTTGCAGAGACTATGACACGGCCCCACTGACACATCCCAGTCATTGCTATGTGGACCAATAGAAGATGAGCACATCAACAAATGAGGACCCACCCACAAGGCTCTGACAACAAAGTGAAATCGATGGTCGACACATGATCTCATCGCTCTGACACAACCCATGAGATTGTGTGCCAGCCGTAGGATCATCTGAACACAGCTTGTCGGGTCTGCTCTAACAAGTTTACACCTCACAACGCTTCAGCCAATTAGGAGCTTCGACATAGGATGATGTGGTAATGGACCCACACAAGCTTGAAGCACTGCAAACTTGGAAGATCGATGGTCGTCGCAAGATCTCATGGAATCTTCTGAAGCCATGAAATCATGCGACAACCATTGGATGAAGAATCTTGATTTTAGCTGCTAAGCAGAAACCACCAACTCAAAAGGTAACCGCTCATGGGATCGCTAAATGTTAGAGCTTTGACAGCCAGGAATTAGAGATTTGGTGACTGAAGGATTAAATTGCACACATGGAAATTGATGGAACTTAAGTGACCAAAAAGGTAACGACAAAATAGAATGAAGGCTAGGGCTTTAGGGGGGTATTTGACCCAATGGCTATATTTATGAATTTTTTATGGACTTTTCACCTAGCCAGGGACCTAAAAATAGTTGTAGAGACCAGGGGGGAATAGATAAACCCATGAAATTTTTTGGAGCTTCTCACAGGACTAAGGGGATGAAGGTCTGACATAAAAAAAAAAACCAAGGCCAAATTTGAATGAAGGCTAATTAGGGCAACAGGCCCCACACCCCATGAACCCATGAGGCATGTCCTTGGACATGTTGCCCATGATAGTGGACCCCTACTCTTGGCAGGGCACTGCGCTACCTTGGCAGCATAGTACACTGCCAAGGCAGGGTACCACATGGTCTTGCATGGGCTCCACCTTGTCCCTTGGGGACACTAAATTATTTTCCCATGGTGATTTTTTTAATTTGATTTTTTAAAATTTGTTAATTATTAATTAATAATTAATATTAATTAGTATAATTATTTTTTAATACTTATTTTATTTTATTTACTTTATTTAAAAATTAATTTAATTAATAATAGTTATGTTATTAATATTTAGTAATTATTATTTAATAAATATATTTATTAATAAAATTATTTATTAATAAATATATTACTAAATAATATTTATTATTTATTATTGATAATTTTAATCATTGATAAATATATCTTCTATTAACTCATTTATTAGGTTAAAATGAGCTTTATCAAATCGGTTAATTTCTTTGAAGGCTACTTGGACGCGAGTTATAGATGGCCTTTAATTTTTCTAATTTTTTTAATGGTGTTTTTAGTTCGTTCATATCAATGGGCAGTATAGTTTAACTAATTTATGTTGATAGTAAATGTTAATCAATTTATTTTAAATTAAATGTAATTTAATCTTATGTTAATAAATTCTTCTAAATATCAGTTAGTTAATTAAAGTCATTTATATATATGGGTTCTAGTGACTTAATTTACTCATAAAGTAGACATTAGGCTTAAATACATGTTATCAGTATAACTAAGATTCATTTATAATTTGACTATTATGTTGGAACACTTTATTAACTATAGTTCAATTTAATTGATAACCAATGTTTGAATCAAAGGTAGGTCTAAAGTTTACAGAACAAATAATTAAACCCATTAACCTTTCTAATGTACTTGTGTTTAGTAAATTCTCAAATCAATGAATTAAGATCTAGATTAGACTAGTTAGCCCTCATAATCATTGAGATTTTCAACCTGATTATGTGAGCATGATCATTAACCCTTCGCCATGTTTCCCTTCAATTGGCAGTTAGCCTTTCCGCTCACAGTTTTAACCTCTCAATTTTAGTCACTGTTAACCCTAAACTTAAACTTGTATCCCTTTAAAAAAAAATTTTGGTAGATTTTTACATGTAAAATTATGGGCATTACATCATGTGTCAAGCATTCTATCAAGAGGGTCTAGAAATGAAATATAACATCAAACACATCAATCAGTCCTATAGAGTCTAGAAATGAAATATAGTTCATCCAACACATGTGAATATTTATACATAATATGAAATATGTCTAGATCAAATATGAAAGTGCCTGGGAATCATCATGATGACTCTTCACTAAGCAGTCACACCCAGAGTGACTATCATGTTGTGAAGGATGTGCAGATCCCTACAAAGAAAGAGATATATAAATTAATAAATAAATATTGTACACAGATCTTAAGTTTGATTTAAAATATTGTACAAGAAAACATGTTATAAAGTGTGTACACATAGATGATAAATTAAAAACTCACATGTCCACTACTGATGTCATCATCGAGTGAGTCTTGACGACGTACATGATCAGTACCCAAAGGAGTAACAAGAGGCATATCCTGGTAGATAAAAAATATATATCATATATATATGTGCATGTACATATATATATATATATATATATATATATATATATATATATATATATATATATATATATATATAATATATATATATATATATATATATATATATATATATATATATATATATATATATATATATATATATATATATATATATATATATATATATTATATATATATATATATAATATATATATATATATATATCAATTAATTGAAATTTTGAAAATAAATTTAAGTTAAATTATAACATTAAATACATGTATATATAATCTAATTTATACCTATGTAGGTGGTGGAAAATGATAGTACTCGGATTCCCTGGCCTCAATCCTATCAACTAGGGTATCAAGATTTTACTGTGTTTAGTCCAAGATCAACTCTACATCTGCAACATGAGTAGACCGCACATGCCTCTCTAATGATGAATGCAATGGACTAACAAAATGAGATGTTATGGAAGTCATATCATCATATGTCAACAAATCTAGATAACTTGTAGTGGTCATGCTGAACTTAACATCATCAAGGCCAACATAAGATAACTAATGCCCTGCACTGACTGAAGGGTCTGTACGTTGTGCCTCTCCCTATGCACCAATAGAGTGGTCATAGGTGGATCCTCATGAGCACTACCACTATGGCCATGGTTTAGGTGAGAAGGATGTGGGTGAGCATATCTAACAATACCCGAATGAGATCTAACCTCTAATATAGGGATATCATACTCTTCTACTATAAATGTATATGCATCCAATAGACTCTCAACCAAACTAGTCAATGTGACATGTGTCATCTCTCCTATAAGTCCCTCTATGATAGAAAGTGAAGGGATGCCTATTGCACTGTACATGTCATGTACAACCCTGCTAGAGGATGCTCCACCTCATGATCTGGAGTGTCATCGAGACATTAGGTACTGACCAACTTGATTACTAGATATGGATGTGGTAGCTACTGTAATGTCCCCCACACTATCAATCACAACTCAAATTTGGGTGCTACATATAACATCATTTGTAATAGGACCCAATGAAGGAGCTACTGCAGGTGCCCTCTAACCAACAATGGCCCTATGTACTAGCCTCTGTCAATCAAATTGATGAAAAGCATCTATCAGAAAGTCTACCACGCCCCTGTCCTAGATGTGCTATAAAATTAGTGTAATTAACAACCCTCCCTAAATGAACCTCAGTAAAAATCTATTATGCAAAGTACAATGGAATCTGGTCGTTATTTGGATAATGACCGATGGGCAGCTAGAAATCATGGGTATATCAATGCTTATATAGCAGGATCCTCACACCTGGTAACCTGATACCCCTTGACATAATTTTTCTATGCATAAGATGGGAAAACTTCCCTTTTCAGGTCTCTTTAGGCACTAAAGCCTATACCTCCTTAAGAGAAAGACCAGAGCCAATCTCTTCTCTCTTCCTCTCAAGTATGGCCTCTATAATATTTGGGCCATAGGGAGTGGTACCATGAATGTCATCCCCAATGCTAATCAAGCTAGTAAGGATGGATTGGCTTGTGGTCTTATAGACACTAGAGCTAGATGAGTTATTTATGGATTCTTGCAATAGTTCAATCTCTCTACTAGTGCATGCAAATAGTTCTATAGGGGGAATCGGTGCATCTACCATGTGTGATGTGCAATAATATGTTTGATAGATCTAGAATATGTATGTACCTGAAAGATTTTATTTACCCTCAAATAAAGTCTACATATATCCCTCTTTTCCTAATTTAATTAAAAATAAAAT